>CAUYSK010121786.1:0-23724 GCA_963575035.1 Avahi laniger | reverse complement strand
TGTTTCCTAAGAGAAAGCTAAAGGATCCAATCTGCCTCTTTCTTTAGCATCAAAGAAGACAGGCTGGGCGCGCTGGCTCACGCTTGTAATCCTAAGCACTCTGGGAGGCCGAGGCTGAAAGATCGCTTGAGCTCAGGAGTTCGAGACCAGCCTGAGCAAGAGTCAGACCCCGTCTCTACTAAAAATAGAAAAAATTAACCAGGCCTGGTGGCACGCAACTATAGTCCCAACTACTCGGGAGGTTGAAGCAGGAGGATTGCTTGAGCCAAGGAGTTTGAGGTTGCTGTGAGCTAGGCCTGACGCCACAGCACTCCAGCCCGGGTGACAGAGTAAGACCCTGCCTCAAAAAAAAAGAAAGAAAAAGACAGAAGATAAACATGAAGAAATAACAGAAATGATCTAGTAAGTGGGAAGCAGTCTTGTCAGAGGCAGAAACTAGCTTTGTGTCATCCCTTCTGTTTGTGTGGTGGCTATGGCAGCAGGTCGGTAAGAAAACAACAAAGTAATCCTGCAATCTAATTCTCTACCTTGTGCCAGAATGATCTTTCTGAAATGTAAATCTGATCCTGAGAATAAAAAAGGGAAAAAGAATATAAAAATAAACTTATATGTACTATATACAATTAGCACTCATCTGTCTATTAAAAATAATTAGTAGTTTATTAAATTCTTCCCCCAAAATTTTGAGTTTTGATCTTATTTTCCTGATGAGATCTTTGGAAAACCTTCCCAGAATGGCCTTCCCTGACATCTCCACATGTCAAAAAACCTGGTCCCAATGCTGCCTCCTGCAGCAGCCCTTCCTGAGCACCTGCGCTGGGGACCCCATCCGTCTCTCTCACCTGCAGTCTCTACAGTGCATCACAGGGATTTAAATACTCCTGTAAACTCCCGTAGACCGAACTTCCACGGAGAGGACCTGGGTTTGTTTGCTCTCCTTCAGCACCTCGCACTGGACCGTGCACATACCGAGGCTCCAAACCCACTTGCTAAATGAACTGCATGCTTTTGAGGGCACGCGCCATGCCTTACACCCCATGTGACAGGTTGAATTCTAGTCCTAGTCTCGCATTCTCTGGCCATGACACTCCAAGCATGCCTCAGTTTCCTCGTCCATAAAATAAGGTTGGATAAAATGGTCTCTGAGGAAATTTCCAACTTTAAAATGTTACGGTTCAGGCCGGGCGCGGTGGCTCAAGCCTGTAATCCTAGCACTCTGGGAGGCCGAGGTGGGCGGATCGTCCTGAGCTCAGGAGTTCGAGATCAGCCTGAGCAAGAGCGAGACCCCGTCTCTACCAAAAATAGAAAGAAATTAATTGGACAGCTAAAAATATATAGAGAAAAAATTAGCCGGGCATGGTGGCTCATGCTTGTAGTCCCAGCTACTTGGGAGGCTGAGACAGTAGGATTGCTGGAGCCCAGGAGTTAGACGTTGCTGTGAGCTAGGCTAATGCCACGGCACTCGCCCCAGGCAAGAGAGTGAGACTCTGTCTCAAAAAAAAAAAAAAAAAAAGAAAAAAAAATATACCATGAACATTTTCTGTGTGAATAAATATTATTCTACAATATTATTTTATTATTATTATTATTATTATTTCTTGAGACAGGCTCTCACTCTGTTGCCTGGGCTAGAATGCAGTGACATCGTCATAGCTCACTGCAACTTCAAACTCCTGGGCTCAAGCAATCCTCCTGCCTCAGTCTCCCAAATAGCTGGGACTACAGATGCATACTGCCATGCCTGGCTAATTATTTTATTATTTTTGAAGCAGGGTCTCACCCTGTTGCCCAGGCTGATCTAGAACTCATGGGCTCAAGCTGTCCTCCCATCTTAGCCTCCCAAGTAGCTGGGATTACAGGCATGCTCTTACAATATAATTTTAATAGTCGTATTATTTTTCACTATGTAGATATTGCCATTTGTGTTCCTGATACTGTCTCATGGGAAAAAAATAGTAAAGATGGTAATATAAAGGGAGAGTATAGAATTAGTAGTTTCACATCATTCATATAGTTGAAGTTCAAAGCACATTAGTGATTTGAACTTTCTTCAGAGTGAATAATGGCCATTTCTATTATTTATCAAATTGATAACACTTTAATTCTCTTTTAGACTTTACAGTATCATTATCTCTATGCAAGTATCCACTATTATCTGTAAGTGAATCTCATGACCTGAGCTACCCCACTCATTGCTATTAGGGTTTTGCAAGATGAAATCATAGTCCAAAGAGCTGTCCCAGGGCTATCCATTGTTTCCTCACTTGGTCTGCCTGGTGTCAGAGTCATGTGTGTTCCTGTGTTAATTTTTCCTCCCAGATTGAAAATTCTTTGGAGAAGTCATCATCTTTCTCATCTTTGTATCTCTCACAGTTCTTAGCATAGTGCTGACCAAGGGGACTCCCCCACCACAGTGGTTTAACTTTATGTTCACTTAGTATGTTTAATGGCAATGCCTTCAAACATTTTTATCCATAAACATTTTATCCATAAATTGAACCAAGAATGGAAGAACAAAAACCATATGTATTCACTATTAAATTGAAACTTATAGATCAACACTCATGGACACATATGGTAGTAAAATTCGATGGAAATCAAGCAGGTGTGGTGGGGAGGAGGGGACGTGTAAAGTCACACCTAACGGGCACAGTGCACACTATATGGGTGATGGACACACTTATAACTTTGACTCAAACTGTACAAAAGCAATTAATGTAACCAAAACATTTGTACCCCCTTAATACTCTGAAATTTAAAAAAAAAGGAATGCTCAGAAAAAGAAGTAAAACATTAAAAAAAAGTAACTAGTCAAGCAATATGGTATCTTGGAGAGAACATTGGGTTGTAGCAAGATGCAGCTGTAAAGCTTTGCCACTGACTTGCTGAGAGAACTTGAGAAAGTCGCTTGACTTCTCTGGGTCTCCGTCTCCTCTTCTGGAAAATGAAGCTATTACGTGAGATGATTTTTAGATTCTTTCCAGAAATGATGTGTGAGAATTCCATAATTTAATATTGCCCAAGCTTGTACTTACTTTACAAAAAGAAAAAAAAAAAGACCTCAGGAAGAAAGAGTTTCTAAAGCAGTTCTTCTAGAATTTGGCTACACACTGGAATCAGGTGGGCAGCTTTGGAAAAAATAAAAATAAATAAAACATTAATGCCTGGATCCCACCTCAAAGCATCAGATCTAAGTGAGCTGAAGTGTGGCCTGAGTCTGGAATTTTAAAAAAACTCCCCAGATGATTCTGTGGACAGCCAAAACCACTATTTTAAAAGGTTTCCCCAATGTCTTATTAACAAGTGATCAATTCCTGGTCGTGCCCCGGTGTTACTATTTCGACCCTAAAAATAAATATGAAGGCTGAATTCTCTGTAGTTGGTAATGCTATTTCAGCTCTTTTCACATAGAGGTAGTTTGCCGTACGGTATTGTTTCATCATACGACAACATGTGTTTGTGTGTGAGTACGTGCCTGTGTGTATATGGCTTATAAATCTGTTGGGTAAATTAGATGGGTCTAAAAAGGAATTGAGGATTACAAATTATCTCTACCGGCTGTTGAATATTTCATGTCAATTAAACATTTTGTAAAAACCAAGTACAGTATTATGATCCACTCATAACTATTACAAGACTGGCACATCTCCATACAGCAATAGCCATTGCTGAGGCTACTATACTACTCTGGCATGAATTATAATAAATTGGGATCCCCCTGGACATAATGAACAGTAATATAATTTTGTAGTTATTCTCCTAGCATGATGAAGCAGCAAGCCAAATTGAGTTTCTAGATAAATTTTGACATATGGGTCTTATTCCTAAAGAAAAAGAGCTATTGTTGCTTTGGCTTTGTTCCAGAATTCTGCAGAACTCCACATGGTAGCTTATTGTTGTATTACAAAAAGGTACTACAAGTATTTTTTTATGAAAAAGAACAAATTGCTAAGTTCAATTAGTCCTTTGGGGCAGAATTTGGAATTTCTTTTCAGTCTGGCTGCTGGATTCTACGTGAGCTATTGTTGGACTCACACAGGGGCAGTCCTAAAGGCCTAGGAACCATAAGGCCACTGTGGGGGCTTCTAGTCAATGGTGGAAGGATCAAGCAGCCCTCTTCGCCACAGCAGCGAAACATGATGTTAACATCATTTTTTAAAAAAAATCAGCTATGGGAAAGGAGGTTAAGAAGTTGTGGCAGAATCAAAACAAATCTAGGCCTTTCAACTGACAATCTGAGAACTCTGCTTGGCATTTATGAGTGGATGTGAGTTGAGGAATTATGTAAGAATAATCAGTTAAAGGATGGTTTTAATTTAAAAAATTAAGATAAACTGAAAACATACATGTAAAAACATCTCAGTTGACACTGTCTCTTATGTTTATAATAAGGATTCATGCAAATGTGTATTGGAGAATCGGGCTCTGATCTCTAAGTATTTCTCAGGGAGATAAGATTCTAGAGTTAAACACCTCGTGGTAGTAGAAAGCAGAATTGCAGTATCATTGTATAGCCAAATTCAGAAGCTTGAGGAAAAGGACAACTACCACAGGAACTCTAGTGTTCCAGAAGCAAATTCTGCTTATGAGAGTTGTTAGTTGACCCAAAGATTCTAGATGGGTTTGTAAGAGTGTCAAATCCAGTGTTTTCAGTATGGAATTACTAGCATGATATAATGGAGGAACAGAAATTTTCCTGCAGCTCTTTTAGTAGTACTGGATTGGCCTTGGATTATCTAAAGCAGCAGTCCCCAACCTTTTTGGCACCAGGGACTGGTTTCATGAAAGACAATTTTTCCATGGACTGGGGGAGGGGGATGATTTCAGGATGATTCAAGGGCATTACATTTATTGCACACTTTATTTCTATTATTATTACATTGTAATATATAATGAAATATTATACAACTCACCATAACACAGTATCAGTGGGAGCCCTGAGCTGCTGTAGATACAGATGAAGCTTTGCTTACTTGCCCGCCACTCAGCTCCTGCTGTGCGGCCCGGTTCCTAACAGGCCACGGACCAGTACCAGTCCACAGCCCGGGGCTGGGGACTGCAGATCTAAAGAACTCTCAGATTGTCCTAGTTAACATTAATTCAGCCTTTCTGTCAGGCTTATGTGACATATGCAGTCCAGCCATCAGTCAGTGGCATATTAAAATACTCTCCACAGGACCACAGAGCTGTGGGTGACCTCTGCATGGACATGATGTTTGCCAAGCAGGAATACTCCTATTTCTGCCCTAAGCACAGAGCAACAGCTATCAACTGTGATGGAAAAATTATGTTTATTTGGGAGAGGCTTGAAACATCTTGCTTCTCTCCCATGTAAATCCTTTGTAATAGTCAGGGAAGTGATACAACATACACTTTTGAGTAACAGTTTCCAAGCAAATGCACCAATGGAAGTAGGGTCCCATTTAGAGGAAGCTCAGTTTAGGGCTCAGCTTGTTTTCTGGAAGCAAAAGATTGCTGTTAGATGGGGACAGACATGGGATATATAAGAATTGAAAGAAGATAAAAAGAGAGGCTTTTCTGTGTCAGGTTTCTTCTGCAGTTATGTCTATTATCCTGGCAAATCCTGCTAACACAACTTTTGGAAGAATCCAAAATTTGCAAGCCAAACTAGGCATTAACAGTGTTTCTTCAACAGCACACCCATAAAAGCTGGTTTTGAAGTTGACCTTTACTGCTGTCTGTGGATCTAGAATCATTCATTCAGCAGGTATTTATTGAGTGCTTACTTAGCACTGGGAAACTCGCGAATGAGGCAAAATACCATTCCTGCCCTTATAGAGTTTATAAAGAAATGTAGGAGACTGACATTTACTTGTAATTGTGATTAAGTTGCTTATAATAAGGAGATCTAACTTTGCCAGGCTGAGGCTGGGTGATAAAGGCATGCACCCTGAGGAAGTAACCGCTAAACATAAATCTAAAGGATGCACTGGAGACAGAGGTAAGGGAGTGGGGCAAAGTGTTCTGGACAGTGGGGAGAGCTTGTGCAAAGTCCTTGATTAGCAAGGAGATTGGTTTTGAGGGAACCGAAGGTCTAAAAGGGCTACTCTGGCTGGAGCAGATCAGCAAAACAGGAGCGGAAGGAGAAGGGGCCAGACTATGCAAAGCCTCTTGGGCCATAGCAGGAGTTTTTGCCATTATTCTAAAAGCAATGGGAAGGCACTGAAGGGGCAAAGCTGAGGAAGTGACATGTGCAGGCTGGTACTTTTAAAGAACCCTCTGGTAATAGAGTGCACAAAGGACTAGGGTTGGAATGAGGCATAAGTTCTGAGGGGCCCAGAGGAGGCTACTGTAGAAGCCTAGACCAGAGAGCTGGAATGAGGAAGATGGCAGTGGAGAAGAAAAGTGGAAGCGTTCAAGATATATTTAGAAGGTAGAGGGCAGAATGGTCAAGTCTTGGCTTAGATGCAAAGACGGTGGTTGAAATGCCAGTCTCTAGGGCAGTCTTGAATTTCACTCAACTGCTCTGGCCATCTCATTTGTCTGAGTGGTTATCTCTTTCTGGATGTTTGGGTTTAGTGCTATACAGGTAGAGCTCCAAACTAAATATGTGCTCTGAGAAACCCTGCTCATGAATAAAAATCACGCTGTCCTGCGATTCTTATTCATGGAACAATTGTATCTAGAGACAACTCAATAGGAAAACTATTAATAACTGGTGATAATATCATCTCACTTCTTCAAAATAAATGTTTTTCCTTTTCAAAAGTTCTAAGTTCAGTTACTTGCAATATTTCTGCTTACATGATAAAGGTCTATAAATCAAGATGCAAATATCATAGGCTTCTTACAGCTTATTATAGGAATGGCTATTTTCTTGGAATTATTTCACTAAATTTGCATATGTAATCCAATGGAATATATTCATTTCAAATGATTCTGAGAGTCATTTTCATTTTTTTCTGTTTTAAAAATAAGTTTTGTTTAATAAACTTACATTCGCAATCTGTATACTATTATTATTGTTACTCTCCCTCAGTAGTTCTGTAACATCTCTTCTAATTCTCAAACTCCATGATTTTTCTTTGTTCCTGCCTCTCTTATTAGCGTTCATTCCCTCTCTTCCCTCAGTTTCCTGTCTTTCTTTCTGTGTAGAGGCAGTGGCTGGCTTGACAGATGAGAGTTAGAATGTGCAGGGAGGGTAGTTCCAGAGAAGCTGGGCCCCAGTCCCTGCCAGTCCTCTCTCCTCAATTTCCTCTGTGCATTAACTTCAAGTGAAGTCATTACTGGTTTAGTCCTCAAATAAAATGCTCTTTGTTACAATGACAATTTTTCTCTAGGATAAGGGAAAATGGCGTATCAGTCTGATGACGTGGATTTTATAGCAACTGGCAGATTTTGTGCAAGGAGTTTTTCTAGTTGTTGGTTATCTTTTTTTTTTTTAAGTTGCCATTAGAATCAAGGAGGATTTTATTTCTTAACTGGGATTATTCCTTTATCGGATATTAATTTAGAAGCATTTTTTTCTCTACCAAATTCATAGAGATGCTGCATAGTTAATTTTTTTCTTTTTAACTAGATTATCCCCATATCAGGTATTTCACAGAGCCAGGATAAATGTATTTAAGAGAAAATATCCATCTTATAAGTAATATTTTCCCCAAATACAATGAGGTCCATTTAAATGAATATCTGCAATAAAAATAATCCTAATGATAGATCTAATGCACTTTATATCAGACCCATCGAGTTTCTTTAAACCCTCTTCAATAAATGCCTGATTAATAAATAATCCTGTTAAATGAATAAAACCCCAGTGTGCCAAATGGAGACATACAAAGCAATCATGATCAGACTTGTTATGGGAGAATGATAGATGAATAAATCTACTGTGCAATTAATTTATGACTGAACTATGATGAAATCCCTGTGGCAATACTAAATCTGTTAGAGGAATAGATTTATCATCTTCTTTCAAACAATTGCATTCCAGGAACTTTACAAAAATACTGTTATCTGACTCTCATCATAACAGAGATATCTATTCGTTTGCTTGGGCAAGAAGGTTCCTTCTGTGTAGTCAGAGCTAAATAAATGTTTATTGTTATTAATACTAACTGCAGCAGGAGCCATGTGTGTTGGAAACTACTAATGCTGATAGCTATTCTTATCTGCTTCAGTTTGTTCAAACTTAATCAAAGTTGCCTAATTTTTAGATATTTTGTTGTACATAATTCTACTTTTTAAAAGATGAAAAACACAAATAAAAACAAGCTATAAGCTCTTGTGAAAACAGTCTGTGTTACTATGTAATGTGGTTCAACTTAGGTAATAAAGGCACAAATTTGGGGCTATGTTTTAAGATCACTGGGGATTAGTAGGCTGTCAGAGTGTTATTGCATATTTTAGCTTCAAAGATACACAGAGTGCAATGCGCACCACCTGAAGTATGGACATATTTGAAGCTCAGACTTGGGGGGGGGGGAGAAAGAGCAACATACGTAACCTAAACATCTGTACCCCCATAATATGCTGAAATAAAAAAAAAAAGACACCCTACCTATTTCAGTACTGTCATCCTTTTAGACAGGCATTTATTGATACAAAAAAAAAGATGCAAAACTACAAAAAATGTTTTGAACTAAAAGTTAGATAATCTAACTTCACGAGTGCTTAGATTCAGAGCATGGCAAGGTTAAAAGAGACTCAGGATCAAGAAACGAAAGCATGTTTAATGCAATCTTCATTTTTTGGGGATGGCAGGAGACTAGTGCTGATATTTTGAATCCAGTCCTCTTTACCAGTGTAAGGGGATTTAAGAGACAGGATTTCAATAAAAAGTAGATTTGTATAGTGTTAAGAAAGATACAGTCTTTAACTGTGGGTTTTGTTTTGGTATTTTTTTCTAGATAAAATGAAGAATCTGTAGAGGTGAGGTAGAAGAGGAGGGGCCTCTTGAAATTTGAGAGAAGAAAATAATTTGTCCTATTGGGGCAATATTTGAAATTGGGTTTTATTAAAGTTTTAATATGTGTTCAAGTACATTTCTATGCAAATTAAACTAAAAACATCATCTTAGTTTGAATCTAGTCTGCTCTTTCCACTGATAGTAGCTGGGTATCATAAATTTTTTTGTTAATGTAATATCCGTGCAGAGAGATCCCGTATATTCTTTTTTTCTTAAGACTTAATAACAAATAAATACCTTATAAATCCTATGTGTAATGAGTTTCATTTGTTTGTAAAATTAATCATGACCAATATTATGTATATAGCATTGTTCTAAGGCATTCTTTGGTATGATCTTGGGCATAAAGAAACAAAACCAAATAAAAATGATGACATGTGTCTGACATGTCACTCATTTATGAACTACCTTCATGAATTATTGCCAAATCTTCTGCTGTTTTAAAATATTTTCTTTTTTTATTGTGGCTAAATATAACATAAAATTTATATAACATAAAATTTACCATTTTAAGTAGTTTTAAGAGTACAGTTCAGTGGTATTAAGTACACTGTATTATTGTGAAGCCATCATCATTATCCATCTCCAGAACTTTTTCTTTTTCCCAAACTGAACCTCTACCTATTTAACAATAATTCCACATCATCCCCTCCCCCAAGTCCCTGGCAACCACCATTGTATTACAGTTATTAAGTATGAAATGTCCGATTCCCTTAAGTGCTAAGTTTGACAGTCGATATCTCTGACATTTCACTTTGATACTTCTTGTTTTATATATATTATGAAGGTACATCCTCAGTCTTTCAAACACATGTTTTGGCTTGTGATGATCTTTCACATTTTTTTTTTAGAGAAATTTTTGTGAAACCATGCATAAGTCAAAAATTTGCGTTACTTTCAGATATGAGTTCCATTATGGAGCCAATGCAGCACAGACTGCTCGAAATATCAACAAAGTGTTTGGGAAGGATGTGGCTAATGAACATACAGTATGTCAATGGTTTAAGAAGTTCCATTCTGGTGATTTTAATCTTGAAAATGACCCACATAGGTGACCAGAGACCAAGGTGGGTAATGATGGGCTGAAAGCTATAGTGGAAGAGAATCCATCTCAACTTACACGTGAATTAACAGCAAGATTTGATGTTAATATTCCAACAATATTGGACCAGGTGAAACAAATCAGCAAGGTAATTCCACATGAATTAAATGAGCATCAGAGGAGAAATTGTCTTGAAGCTTGCCTTTCTTTGCTGTTACGACATAAAGGCAAATCATTTCTACACTGTATTGTTATGTGTGATGAAAAACGGATTGTTTTTGACAATTGCCAGTGTTTGATGCAATGGTTAGATAAAGATGAAGTGCCAAGACACAATCCAAAACTGAATATTCATCAAAAAAAGCTAATGGTGTCTGTTTGGTGGTCCAGTGCCAACATTATCCACTACAGCTTCATGCAACCTGGTCAGTGGATTACAGGGACGTCTCCTGCAACCAATTGGATGAAATGGTGAGAATGCTTGCCATTAAGCAGCTGAGATCGATCAATAGAGACAGGCCAATCCTCTTGCAAGACACCTCTGGACCACATGTGGCAAAACAACACTGCTCAAACTACAGAAGCTGGGCTTGGAAACTCTCTGTCATCCACTGTATTCACCAGACCTTGCACTAACTGACTATCACGTCTTCCAGCCTTTGGACCACTTCTTGTAAGGGAAAATATTCAATTCTCAACAAGCTATGGAAAACGCATCGCCACTTGCTCTCCAGACTTCTTTGCTGCTGGTATAAACAAGCTGCTATTAAGTTGGCAAGGCACATACTTTGATTAATTGTACTGCTTCTTATTTGTGATATAATAAACTATACATTTGATTCAAAATCAGACATTTCATATTTAATGACCTAATACTTTTGTCTCTATGAATTTCAGATAAGTGGAATTATATAGTATTTGTCCTTTAGTAACTAGCTTATTTCACTTATCGTAATGGCTTCAAGATTCATCTGTGTTGCAACATGTGTCAGAATTTCATTCCTTTTTAAGACTGAATATTATTTCATTGTGTGTATGTACTACATTTTGTCAATCCATTCATCCATTGATGGACATTTGGATTGTTTTCATTTTTTGGCTGTTGTGACTAGTGCTGCCGTGAACATGGATATACAAATGTCTGTCGGAGTACCTGCTTTCTGCCTACAGATGGAATTGCTGAAAGATATGGTAATTTTATGTTCCATGTTTTCTTTTGGAACTACCAAACTGTTTTCCACAGCAGCTGCATCATTTTACATTTCCACCAACAATCACAAGTGTTTGAATTTCTCTACACCCTCACCAATACTTGCTATTTTCTGTTTTATTTTTTACCTTTTAAAATAATAACCATCCTAACGGACATTAAGTCATATCCCATTGTGATTTTGATTTGCATTTCCCTGATAATTAGTGATGTTAAATATCATTTCATGCACTGTTTGGCCATCTGTACATCTTCTTTGGAGAAATGTCTACCCAAGGTCTTTGTCCAGTTTTTAATTAGGTTTTTTTTTGATGTTGAATTGTGAGAGTTCTTTATATATCATGAATATTAATCCCTTATCAGATATATGATTTGCAAATATGTTCTCCCATTGTGTGGGTTGTTTCTTCACTCTGTTGATAATGTCTTCTGATGTACAAAGACTTTTAATTTTGATGGTGTTCAATTTGTCTATTTTTTTGGTGCCCGTGCTTTTAGTTTCATATATATTTTCCATTTTCACTCACTATTTTTAATTAAATATATTTATTTTAAAATAAAATATTAAATTACTGACATAGAACTTTATATCACTTCTCATAAATGGAATATTATCATATGAAAATAAAAAATGCTCATCCATCTTGCATCCCAGTAGTGGTGAATATTCCACTTTGGGGAATGCTGCTGTAGAAAGAGCCGAGAGCTGTGGAGAACACAAAAAGAAATAAGATCCAATCTAGGCCTTTAGTAAGCCTTAAGCCTAACAGATGAGCTAAGTATTTATAAGATATTATTTGTAATAGTGCTTCTGAGATTAATAAAGCTGCTGTAGGAATTCAGAGGTAGAGACTATTTTCCATCTTGTGGGTGGTGGGAAGGGAACTTAAGGTAAAATTTCCTAGGGAAGGCCCATTTGAGATAAATCTTAGAGGACCAGAAAGGTTTTAACATGTGTAGATGAAGAGAAGCATGAGCATGAAGAGAAACATGAAGCATTATGAAAGTAAAAAGGATGTTTAGTAAATGGCCAGCCTAATCCATCCTAACTAAAATAAAGGAACAGTGGGAAATAAGGCATGGAGGGTGATGGAAGCCCATGTGAGGTTGCTGTATATGCTTCAAATATTTTCCACCAGTTATCTTTTAATGTTCTTTTGCAGTCATCATTTAAAGCTTCTGGCTTTTGTGTCTTCTTTAGGAAGGTCATCTCCCTCATAAGATTATTGAAATATTCTCTTAAATTTTCTTCAACTATTTCTATAACTTTTCAAACCTTTGGTTTTATAATCCCATCTGGAATTTAGTTTTGTATATGATATGAGGTAAGATTCCAAATTTATTTTTTCTATATGGTTATTCATTTTTTCAAACAAAATGTATTAAGTAGTTCATCTTTTACTCGTTCTGAAATACTTTTATCATATACTATATATATGTAAGTGTGTATATTTCTTTTCTTTTTTTTTTTTAAATTTGTTTTTTTGACACAGGGTCTTGCTCTGTTGCTCAGGCTGGAGTGTAGTGGCACAGTCATAGCTCACTATAACCTCAAACTCCTGGGCTCAAGCGATCCTCCTGCATCAGCCTCCTGAGTAGCTGCGACTACAGGCGTGCACCACCACACTTGGCTAATTTTTCTTATTTTTTGTAGAGATAGGGTCTCACTGTATTTCCCAGGCTGGTCTCAAACTCTTGGCCTCAAGTGATCCTCCCACCTCGGGCTCCCAAAGTGCCGGAATTACAGGTGTGAGCCACAGCGCCAGGCCATGTATGTTTACTTCTGAATGCTCTGTGTCACTGATTTGTCAGTTTCCACTTTAATTACTCTATGTTAACAGTTATATTTTTATTTCTGATAGGGCAGGTCCCTTCTCATTATTCTTCTATTTAAATATTTTCTTAGCTGTTCTTCCTCATTTATTCTTCCAGATGAACATCAAAATCTGTGTATTGGGTTAAAAAAAATACAGTGGTGGGCCAGGCGCAGTGGCTCACACCTGTAATCCTAACACTTTGGGAGGCCAAGGTGGGAGGTTCATTTGAGCTCAGGAGTTCGAGACCAGGCTGAGCAAGAGCGAGACCCCGTCTCTACTACAAATAGAAAGATATTAGCTGGACAACTAAAAATATATATAAAAAATTAGCTGGACATGGTGGCGCATGCCTGTAGTCCCAGCTACTCGGGACGCTGAGGCAGAAGGATCGCTTGAGCCCAGGAGTTCGAGGTTGCTGTGAGCTAGGCTGATGCCATGGCACTCTAGCCTGGGCAATAGAGTGAGACTTTGTCTCAAAAAAAAAAAATAAAATACAGTGCTATATTAAAATTTACCCTGGATTTGTTTTAATCAGGTATGGTAAGACACACAGATGTGGAAATGGTTATCATGAAGAAAGAATTTTATATTTACAGATCCCTAGAAACAGTTGTCACGCAACATCATGCAGGGCCACATGGCGAAGACCAAAGTTGGTCAGGAAGCAGAACCAGGGAACATGACCCAGAACCTTTATTGGTGTTTTCATAGGATAGAAAGAGTGAGGCAGGGTAGGTATGCAGAGTAAGCTTGGGATTGGATAGTTTAAATGATTTTGGCAGGCTCTGGGCTATGGGAGTAATCCCTAGTTGTTCAGTACCCGGCATGCGGGAGATTTAGGGAAAGGGGAATATTGGCTTAGGGCAGGGGGAATATTAGTTTGGTGTGTGAATTAGATAAAGAAGATAGTTGGGGATGTGGGCTCTGGGTTGATTGGTTTGTATATCGAAGGTGCACCTGTAGAGGACTTCTTCGCTATCTCTAGGAATTAGCTATTCCCGGGAGGGGCAATCTCTCTATGATAAAGACCCCAATGCCAGAATATCAAGAATACAGAAAATAAGAAAATGTAGTCAAAAAAGTTATGATTTTCATTGACACTGCATTGACTTATAGAGTAATTTGGTACTGAAATGACATCATTACAATCTTTAATGCTCCCACCTAGGAACATGGTATATCTCTCCATTTAATTAGATGTTCTCTTATATTTTCAGTGACATTATATATTATTATATATATTTACATATTCTATATTATTTTATATTTTTCTTGCCCATTGTTATTAGGTTTATTCTTATAAATATTCCTATAATTTTTATTGCTATTCTTTTTTTGCTATGGTTTCACAAAGTATGAAACCCTTACAGGATCTTATCCAATATTCAATCTTCATTTATTTTCCCAGAAAGTATTTGTTAAATACTTGTAAAGTTTTGGGTCAGATTCTAAGGTAGCCACAAGGTAGTCCCCTTCCTGGTGACCTACTACATCCAGATCTGGGAGACCTGAACATCCCTGCAGAGATGATGAACATAGGGAGGGCACAGATGGTGGAATAGGTCTCAGAGCGGTTGAGAATGGATGAGGTCAAGAACATAGGTAGGAGAAAGGAGAGGTAGAAGCAAAGAAAGACACAGGGAATCTGAAGTAAAGAAGATAGAAGTTATGGGACATGGTGTTCAGTAGCCTCAAAATGTTTTAGTAACTTGGGAAACAGTCATCTGCTAAAAGAGAGCAGGGGCAAGTTTGAGAAGTGGAGAATATTTGTCATAATAAAAATGAAGAGCTTATTGGATTGCATGAGGGTCCCGTGTGAATATGATCAATAGTCACCGTCAGTGTGATTTTGTGACTTATGCTGATAGCATGCAACAACCACAGGAGCGGGTGAGGACATGTGGTTGGTGAAATGATCCAGGTCTGAGGAGTAGCATGTTAGATTTAGTGAGCGAGAGATCAGAAATAACTGTAAGTGCACTGCTGAGGCTAGAGAGTGCTTACGGTTTCCTCAGAAATAGCCTCACTCGCACAGTTTTAAAAATGCAATCAGAAGATAATTGTGGGCACTTAAATAGTCCCATAGCTTCAACACTAGTCATAACCAAAACAAAAATATTACAAAGAATATTCTTTCAGTTTCTGTGGGAAGAAGGCCTGTGTTAGGGACTGGAATTGTTTTCAAAGAGTTTATTTCTAAAAGATCTACTTTTTTGGACCATTTATTCAAAGAAGAGATACCATTTCTTCAAAGACGTGTGTTATCAAATCTGTAATATCTTCTGTAAGCATTCTAGTTAAATAATTCCCCTGGGTAGTCAAGTCACTTTGATGCTGGTTGTACCAGGGAAATGCCATGAATTCCTAGATGCTTTTTAAAAACAGATGAGTTATGATGACAAAAGTAATGAGACTTTTTGAATGTCTCATATTTTATTATAGCTTTTGAAGGAGTGAAGGATGTACCATCCCAAAATATGTCAAATTGGTATAATGATTATTTCAAAAACATTGGAGAAGTTGTGATTTCCGAAAGGGCTAGCTGACCTGTCTCTTCTTGCATGCACCAAAATTCCTCTTGGGGGTATATGGGTACCCTCCCCATACCAAGGCAAGAAAACAGCCTTTATCATGAGTTCCTGGGAACTGAGGGCTGCAATGGACCTGAATACATCTACTTCCCAAAGTAACTATTATGTTCAACTAACTTTAACAACCCCCCCCAATATATCTGCTCATGACTTCCCTAGAAATGTATTGCCCCTAGCCAGATCCCCTTTGTCCTGATATTTCTTCTCAAATTTATTGTTCTTTGTCTAAAATGTATAAAAGCATCTTGCTTTGGCCACCTCTTCGGAATGCACTCTCTTGTGAAGATCCCCATGTACGTGTAAAACTAATAAAATCTGTGTGCTTTTTCTCTTGTTGATCTGCCTGGTGTCAATTTGGTTTCTAGAGCCAGCCAAAGAGGCCACATAAGAGCTAAGGGGGAGTTTGGAGATGATCTTTCACTCCCCTACACTTTATATAAATTCAACATATGAATAACGCTTGAAGATCAATTAACATTGTTAAGCATATACCATAATATAAAGTACTTTAACATTTATGATATGAGAGACCATTTATTAAAGAAAATTCCATTATATAATAATGAGGCTAATAATTTCATGTGAAAATAATACTGTATTAATTTGATATATTCATCCTAACAGTGAACATGATATTTTAAATTTTGCTGTCACATAATTATGCTGCTACTTTATGAAATGTTATACTGTCACCTAGAAAAACCCTTCTTTGAGTGTAGATCTGTGATCTTCAGCTTTAGATGGCAGGTTGTAATGTGTTACCGAGGTATTTTTAAGCAAAGAGGTAGGAAAAAACCGCTGGCTGAGTCATAAAGCTAAGGATTCTTTCTTTCCTAATCTGCCTGGTGCAAAGCTCTCTAGGATAACACTGGCCTTTAGCAAAGAACTGAAACACCTTCCTAGTTCCACAAGGCAAACTGGGTAGTGGTTGTGGTGTTAGGTGTGGAATGAGGAGATATCTTAAGGTTGTGAGTCATGGTTTGTATAGTTATTGCATTTTTAAAAAGCAGCAAAAAGCATTCAAAGGGAAAGTGAGAGCTAGACGGATCTGAAGACCAAATGCTTCTGTACTAGTCAGCATAGGGTACTGCTATGACTATAAATCACCATTTGATACAGGCCTCTTAACTCCTCAACTCTCTTGGTTATCTGTACTACTTTAAGAAGTATGTTTCTGTCAGAAAAGTGAACACACATTAAAGCAAGTGATTATAAGTAAAGAAGTTGATTCATTGTGCATTGGAATAAATAATGCCTCAAAGTTTACTCGGTGGTGGGCATGAAACCAAAATCTAAAGCTACATCTTTGTCTGAAGTTTGCTAACATTTCAGGAAGTAGGTTGAAGTGACAGTGAGTAATATGAAAAAGCAGACCTATTTCTTGCCATGATATTTTACAGCTGTCATAGGCAGTGTGTTTTCTTGAACTGATATCAGCTACTATTTATACACTTAAAATTTCTGGTCAGATTAGGGTGAAAGGTTGTGGTACCCACGTATATAAAATAGTATAATAATGTTCTATTCTTTTTGGAACAAATTTGTTACAAGAAATGTCAGATGAGTCATTTTGCTCATGTCAGATATTTAAAAGTAATGGAAAGATGCCAACGTGGAAGCCCAGTAATTCATGCACTGGTGTAATGGAGCAAATGAAATGCAAAGCTCTTGTACAGGTCCAATTTCAGCACCAAACACTTACCTGTCAGTCAGCAAAATTGTCCCTGAATAAAAATGAACCCCATCTGAGAGGCAAAGCATTTTAATATACATCACATTCTTTGACTCTATTGCGAGGTAGAAGCTGCATGGAAAGAAAGAGAATGCTGTTGAAAAAGACATTGAACAGCAACCCCCGAGCATGCTGAAAATCTTGCTCGCTCTGCTGCCCACAAAAGGTTTTTGGTTTGCCCTTTCTCTCCTGAGCTATTGACAAACTCTTTAGCATCGCTCTCCTCCTCCCCTCTGTATCTCTTATCTACATGGAAAGGCAGCTGATTTACCCCAGACAGTGAAGATTTGGCCACTCAGGGATGTGGAGACCAAGTTTTAGACAGGTAACTTTATTGCTGTCTGGGTGCAGCTGGGGCATGTATTTATGGAAGTGACAATTAAAAATGTGTGTCACACAAATCGAAAGTCAGACATCCCCTCGTAGAAATGATTATTATGGCCCAAAGTGAATGCCATTCTTTTGAAAAGCTTTTCATTTGGAATCGGTTCCCACTTTTCTATATGAGCAAGCATCTTACAGAAATGAAGTGTCCTAGTTTTTTTAGACCCAATTCCTTGTGGTTTTTAAAAAGCAAATGAGAAAGTTAAGAATTTGTGTGCTTCAGTGCCCACGCACCCCGGGATTCTTGTACCCTACCTCTAGGAGTCATGATTTGTTCTACCTTTGAAATGTCTGTTTTCCGTTTCTGTGTTTTAAGACTCTAAGTGCTTATAGGAACCCAAGCAGCTATTGAAAACCAGTAATGAGTAGTTCTTCTAAATGCTAATGATTGAGAATGAACTAGCAATCAGGGCTCAAAAATAAAATAAAATAAAATAAAGTGTGCTATATTAGAAACGATAATAATTAAATCAAGCCAAGGTGCCCTATACTTATGACTGCACTAATGCTTGAAAAATTATGAGTACGGAGAAAATTTACATAAATCCTCTTTAAATGATGTATGTGGAAAAAAAAGAAAGAAAGAAAAACCATGGTCACAGGACTGAATTTATTTTAATCCCCTGGTTCAAGTGGTCCTAGAAATAATCATACTTGTATCAATCTATATTGCATGACTTTTGTAAGATGTGAAAATAGTGTTTTTCGCTAAATTGTCACTTATTATTGTTCATTTAGGGCCACTAACATAGAAAAATTTCTCAGCTACAGTGTCAAAAGAATAGGGACAATTTGATGTTTTCTTTTGATGCTGTTTGTTGATATCTAGACCACTGTAGCTTGATTGCCTAACATTAAACCTATAATAACAGTGCAATCATAGCAGTATCATCATGAATGTTGTTACAATAGAAACAACATTTACACGGCTTCAGAATGGTAATTATCAAACTTTTTGTCATGAAGCGCTTATTTGCTAGCATTGATCTGCCCCGGTCAGTTGTTAGCTCTTCTCATCTGAGGTGTATTGATTGTATAATCAGTAGATAGAGGCTGTGGGCAGATGAAATTCAGTGTTGTTGGGCAAATTATCGGCTGCTTGCCTGTTGACCTGGACCCTGCTGGTTGTATCTTAGATGCTGGTGGGATTATTACTCATTTCAGTGACCCTACTTTATGACAGAGCACTCTGTATTATTATAAAAGATAAATGTCATCCTGCTTGCTGTGGTTGTGGTTGACTACACAAGTGTCAGAATATAGCTAGTCTGGAAACCAGGCAGTACAAGTATGTTTCAGATGAGATCAAAAGGAGAAATTTCAAAACTTACCTTTTCTGGATTTGTCTCTCGATAAGAATATAATAATAAAAAATCCTGTGTGTATCTAGCTGATGATAATAATGATACTTTTATGTGTATAGCGCTTTATCTTGTGCTAAAGTTGTGACAAGCCAGTTAATATTCTTATTTTACTAATAAGAACACTGAGGCATAGATTAAGCTGAGCAAATGGGCTAAGATCACATGGTCAATGAGCTAAGAATTAAATCTATTTCCTCTGAATGGAAGTCAAGTTTTTTATGTTCTATTGCTCTGCCTTATTAGGTTATCCAACCCGACCATTAAATATGTATATACTGAAAGATCTAAGGTTTTATCCTGCTGGATTAAAAAATAAAAACCTCAACGTTATTTAAATAAATTATTGCATTGAGTAATTTTTGAGACTATTTAAGGCCTAACATGGGACTATTTTTAGAGACAAAATCATTTTATATAAAGAGCAATGTGAATTTTATAGCTGGTGGCTATTATTTAAAGTCTAGATGTTTTTAGTAGAATGTTTCATTTATGTAGGAAAATTCTTCAAAGTTATTTCTTTTGCTATATCTTATTTTCCTTGATCTGTCTTCTCTTGCGCTTTAGGATGGTTCTATCCATCGTAGGTGAATATTCGATGGCATCCCATCCTAATACCTACACGAAGCCTTTCTGACACTACGTAGAAGCACAGAAAGAATGTCTGTAGCCTATTTTGATATTCAGATTGCTCCACAAATAGATAAATGTGAAACTGACAGTATTCACAATGGCATTTTCACCCTTTCTCTCAGAAAAGGGCATAAAAAGAGTATACCTCACTAACAATGCAATGACATAAAATATTAATGTTTCGGTGCTAGTAATTCAAATCTCCAAATAGCAATATAGATGAAGGGACGCTTTAACATTGTTCTGCATTTCTAAATGCACTGGGTCGTACCTGGTAAGCTGTCTCATTCTTTCTGCCAGCTCCTTGACCATTGTTCTATAAAGGTCAGTGGTTACCTGCTCATTGTATTTTAAAGGCTTACTCACAGCAAGTAATCCAATAAGCAAGTGCAGCAGTACCACACTCCTCTTTGGTCCTTAAATTTTGCAGCTCTCAAATCATAATTGGGCAATGACGTTTTTCCTCCTCGAAAACTATTTTACATTCTTACTTTTAAAAGATCAAATGACCTGTCTCTTACCCGAAATATTATGGGAGATAATAGGTGAAGTACGTGAAAGGTACATGCAGAGGTGGCTCGGAGTTGAGATATTTAGTAGTTTCCCTCTCTGTGAGCACTGAAGAAAACAGCTGTTTGAGTACTCCTTTAACAGATTGCTTACCTACACTAGGCAAATAATGAAAAAAGTAACTCCCAGTTTCTGGAATTTCAAGCCTTTCAACAGAGGCCTAAATTTGTGTGCATATTCCTTTCCTTTACCTTATGACTGCTGAAATACACACTGACTATCAGAGTACTATTTAAAAGAAAATGGTTATCTTTTTCAGAAATTCTAATTGTCCTGATACCCCCCAAAATCCTAAAATATATTTAATACTTAATAGTCTTTATTTGTGTACTGATTCTATTGTACTGTTAACTCTTCATAGCTGACCTATTTTAATATTTCCTGTATTGCTTAATACTATGCTTTGTACATACAAGGAACTTAAATATTGATTAAAATGGACTAGACATTCACTCAACAAGTATTTATTGGGTGCTTACTAGATATGAGGTGTGGCGGGAGACATCAGACAAGCAGTTCATGAACAAGACACATACAGTCCAGCTCTTGAAGAGCTTATGATGAGAACAAGATAAGATAAACATTAAGCAACTTATCACATAATTAATTTTTAATGCAAATTTCACTTTAATATTGTATGCTTAAACAAAATTAAGGACACTAGAGGTTTTTCCAAAAAGATATCGGATCAATTTTATGCTTCTCAAGGACAGGAGCCTTTAAAAATCAACCTTTAAAACTCAATTTATTGCATTTAAAAATAAAATGGACACGTTGTAAGTTTATATTTCAATGAGTTTAGACAAGTGTATACAAATATCCATATATAAGTATATATTATATATGGGTATATATGAGTATATATATGTATATATAAGCATATACACACATAACTGTATACATACTTATAATATCACCTCATTCAACATGTAGGATATTTACATGATCCGAAAAAGCTTTCTTTGTGCTCTTTCTTAGTGTACAACCCATGATTTTACCCAGGCTCCTAGATTCATCTTTCCTAGAGTTTCAGATAGATGAAATCATGTAGGATGTCCCCTTTGTGTCTGACTTCTTTTGCTCAGGCTGATGTTTCTGAGAATAATCCATGTTCTTTTGTGCATTACTAGCGATTTTCCTTATTGTTCCTGATCAGCATTCTATTTTATCAACGTGCCACAATTTGCTTATTCATTTATCTGTTAATTGACAAAAATGGTCCTTAATCTATTGCCCATATATTAGATGAAAGTAGTGATATATTTTTATTTATGAGCTGTGGAAATGTACCAGAGGACCTGGGATATTACCTTATATTCACCATGTATGAATTGTATTGGCCCACATTGAAATAATTTTTATCCCCAAATGAAAGTATATCATAAAGATAAATCCTATCTGTACAAACTGTTTCACTGATAATTTATGAATAATACTAAATGCTAAGTTGTTGAGTAGATGCTGAACTAAAATGTGAGACAGTAAAATTAACCTGATTCTGTGCATTGTGGGCTACTTATGGAATACAACAATGATTTTTGGAATTCAAATTCACTCACAACAAATATTTGTGAGTGTCTGCTACACATAAAGCATAGTATTCAATTCTATAAGGCAATAGAAGATAAGCAAGATGAAGTTCCTTCCCTGGAGGTCTTGTGGTCTAAAGTGAGAAATTGAGTATCTACATGAAATGATAAAAAAACAAAACAAAACAGTAAAAAGGCTTGTTGATTAAACCGGAGCAGTTTTAGTGTCCAGCTTTTTAAAAGGAGAGTAAATTATACCTCCTATAACCCAGTCAGGATGATTTTGATACCTTTAAAGATTCTGTGCTAGATGAAATCATTGAACAATCAATTAGTCACCACATAGGAGAGCATGAAGCACTGAGTAGTCACTATCTTGGCTTTGCAAAGAGCAAATTGTACCAGATCAATTTAATTTCCTTCTTCAAGAGATTGACAGTTTATACAGACATTTAGGAAGCAGGATATGTAATTTATCTGAACTTCAGAAAGGATTTTGATTCAGCCACACATGGCATTTTAGCACTAACTCAAAGGATGTGGTGCAGTCCAGACCATATTCCTGGAGGAAGGGGCCTGCTTCACTGAGGGGTCACATTTGAAAAGTGTTATGTAAGGCTTGGTGTTAACAATGAAACTGATTTTATAAACGCATACCTAATGTTGAGGTTATTCTGAGTTTCTATTTGTATCGTGGATAAATAATTGGAAATAAACTCATGTTGGCAGAGGAAAGCCTTGATACGAGTACTTTGGAAGATTGTTATAGATTAAATGAAATGATCTTAAACCATAAAAGTGAACCATTATATGCTCTGTGAAGGGCAGTAAGATAGTTCAAAATAACATGCTGTGGTGATCATGAACAGTACCAAGGATAGATGCAAGATGGGAGCAGCTTGGCTATAAATAAGACAAAGAAAGACTTGGGAGTCATAGTGGAACTCAATCCATGTATCACTGATCAATTCTGTGTTATTATTTATAAGCAACACATAATTTTAGGTTATGTAAAGAGGAATATTATTTGCAAGTATGAGGAGCTCAGAAGTCATTACTCTGCAATAGTCAGTTTTAATCACAACTGTCAAACTGTTCTAATTTTACACTGCAGGGAAGCTAGAGTGTCCAGAGAAAAGCATTCTAAATATTAATATGAAAGAAGATGAATAAATGTTTCTTTAAAGTTCAGACTAGAGAAGGGAGACTACTCTTCAAATTGTACAGAGGTATCATTTCATTTTAGTCATTTATTGAGTAGCCAGCTCTTTGTCAACTTGTCATGATAAGCTTATGGAACAATTATTTTGTTTTAATTTTTACAAAGGAGAACATAAAGCAAATGAGCTTAAATGTAGCAGGAGTTTAGTTAGGTAAAGGATGAACTCTTACTGTTGAAATCATTAAACACCAAAACATGTCATCAAAGAGTTTCTGAAATAATTTTTCTTGAAAGCTGTTTGAAAACAGAATAGACAGCCTTCTGCCCAAGGTGGCATAGGTGTTGAAGGCTTTGGTTTAGTCCAGTGATTCCAAAATCTGACAGTGTCAGGATCACTTGGATAGAATTTTTTTAAAAACAGCTTTGCAGAAGTGTAATTGACCTACTATAAATTGTGCATATCTCAAGTATATAATTTGATAAATTTTAACATATGTATACATTCATGAAATTATCACCACAATCAAAATAATGAACATATTTATCACTCCCATGATATTTCTCATGCCCCTCTGTTTCCCACCCCTCCCTAGGCAAACATTATCTGCTTTCTGTCACTATAGATTAGTTTGCATTTTCTAGAGTTTTATGTAAATAGAATCAAACAATTTGTATTCTTTTTCATCTGGCTTCTTCCATTAGCATAATTATTTTGAGATTCATACATGTAGTAGTATATTTCAGTAGTTCATTCTGTTTTTTAT
>CAUYSK010121785.1:0-52649 GCA_963575035.1 Avahi laniger | reverse complement strand
TATCTGTCTACTTCTCATCACAGAAGTGTCATACAGCATTTATACTTCGCTGTATTGGCCTGAAATAGTTATACCCTTTCTGTGTTGCCTCTTCCTAGCATCAGTGCTAAAGCATGAGATGAGTCAAAAGTTTTTGAGGTCAATAGATGTTGCTACATAAACCTCTTTTACTTTTTGTTTTTAAGATTGTTTTAAAAATGTAGTTGGGCGGCCGGGCGCGGTGGCTCACGCCTGTAATCCTAGCTCTCTGGGAGGCCGAGGTGGGCGGATCGTTTGAGCTCAGGAGTTGGAGACCAGCATGAGCAAGAGCGAGACCCCACCTCTACTAAAAATAGAAAGAAATTGGCCGAACAACTAAAAATAGAAAAAAAATTATCCAGGCATGGTGGCATGTGCCTGTAGTCCCAGCTACCTGGGAGGCTGAGGCAGGAGGATCGCTTGAGCAGAGTTTCAGGAGTTTGAGGTTGCTGTGAGCTAGGCTGACGCCACGGCACTCTAGCCCAGGCAAGAGAGTGAGACTCTGTCTAAAAAAAAAAAAAAAAAAAGATAGTGGACTCACACGTCTGGCCCTCTGGAAAGGACCCTGGAAGGCTGGGCTCAGCAGGGACTCGAGGATTGCTGGGATTCCTTCTCTCTCCCTAGGTTCTCAGGGCCTCTCCCTCTCCACATGACTTTCCAGGTCTCCTCTCCATGTTGGTGTCTCCAACAGGGTATCCAGACTTCTTACATAACAGCTCAGAGTTTCCAAAGGTACAAAAGCGGAAGCCACTAAGCCTTACAAAAGCTTAGGCCTGGCACTGGCACAGTGTCACTTCAGCCATATCCTATTGGTTACGGTGAGTTACAGGCCCGGACCAGAGTCTACGTGGGAGGCAGCTCTACCAGGGAATGGATGGCAGAAGTCTTAGTTCATCGAGGGCCATCTTTGGAGAGCAGCTACCAACGCAACCCCTCCCTCCAAAAAAAGTACTTTTAAAAATATATTCAACAAATATTCACTGTCAGGCAAACAGTTTATTCTTAAATAGAGTATACTTAAGCTAAGTAAGTAAAAATGTCACTTTTGTTTGACCCACAGCTATCATTCAGGATACAGCTACTGAGAAGCTCTGTTAAGGATAAGACCCATTTGCTAAGTGTTCACTGCACATGAGACCCTGGGCTCAGTGCTTTGCAAACTTTGACTCATTCACGCCTTACTCATTTGCCCTCCTTTGAAGTAGATGTTATTTTTCACCCTATTTTATGGAAGACGAAGATGTTGCTTAAAGAGGTATCTATTGCTGAATAACAAACCACCCAAAAACTTTGTGGCTTAAAACAATAACAACTGTTTATTATCATTCATGGGTCAGCTGGGAAGTTCTGGCTTGGAGTCCATGACTGAAGCTGGGCTCATCTTAAAGGCTTCTTTACTCACACGTCTGGCACCTAGGCTGGGAGGACTCAACCAAGTCGGGGCTGGAACAGCTGCAGTTTCTCAGGCATCCCTATCTCTGTGCGGCCTTTTCACATGAGCTCTCCAACATGGTAGCCCCGAAATAGCTGGACTTTTTTTCACATAGCAATTCAAGGATCCAAAAACATGTATCCTGAGAGAGAGAGAGAGAGAGAGAGAGAGAGAGAGAGACAGAAGCTGAGTCACTTTTCTAAGCCAGGCTGGGAAATCATGCAATGTCATTTCCATCACACTGTATTTGTTAAGGCAGTTGCAGAGGCCTGCCCAGGTACAGGGAGAGGAAGCATCAATTCCATTTCTTGACAGGAAATGCATCAACAAATCTGAGCAATATTGAAAACCACCATAGTCTATCCTCTGGACATAAATTATTTATATTCCTCTCACATACAAAATATACTCACTCCTTTCCAATGATCCCCAAAAGTCTCATCTAGTATGGCATCAGATTTAGGCTAGAAGTCTAGGATCCCATTATCTAAACCATCCAGGTATGGAGGAGATTCCTCAGATGCAATACCCTGCACCTCTCCTTAAGTATTATTTCTCCTTATCCAAAGACTGTGAACTAAGGAGATAAGTTACCTGCTCTATATATACCCAACATACAATGATGGGACAGGCATAGGACAGCCACCAAAAACACTCTCATTCCAAAGGGGGGAAAAGGAGGCACACAGCAGTCACTGGTCCATAGCAATTTTGAAATCCATCCAGGCTCATACTGTGTTACCAATTTCTTGATTAGGACTCGGTTCTGCTGCCTGGGAACAATTCTCCATGGCTCTTGGCTCTGTTCTATGGACTCTTAGTTGCACCTTCTGAATCATCTTTCCTTCTCTATGAAAAAAAGGGAGGGGCTGCTGTTTGTATCCATTCCTGATTTTCTCAGTTTGCTGCCTTCCCACAGAAGTCCTTTGGGGAATTTTTCATTTTGTATTATTCTATCCCTTTTAGTCCAAGCTGGCAGTGCTTCTGACAATATAATTTTATTAAAAACTTTGTGGGTTTCCTATAGATTCTATTGGGGTTCACTCCATCAGTCAAAAGCTATACCTACAAATTTCACCAGAATAAGCATTCTCTAGCTTGAGCTTCTTAGGAGGCTGTTGTGAGACAATTCACTTAAGATTCTTAGAAGCTCTATTGTTTAATGAAGAGGATCTGTGAGGCACACTCTGGAAATACGTGGAGGGCTTTTGTCTATCTAAAAGATTCTGTGAAGCCTTAGACATTTCTTAAGTTTTAACCAAAGTTCTTACAGTCCCACTCTGAATTTTATCTTTGTTCTGAAACCCTTTCATACTTTGAGAATCTTTTGTCATCTGGCAGGTGGAGAACAAGAAACAGATTTATTTGCAAACCCAGCAATTCCCTGGCTTTTATATTTTGTGTAAGTTTTGCTTAAAAGTTAAAGTTTCCTCTTTAACTCATCTTTCTCTGTCTTTATCATATACAGCTCGAATAACCCAGTTGGCACTTTCGAAACAATCTGCTTAAATATCTTCTTAGCCCAAACCATTAGTTCATTAGGCACATTTTCTATTGCCCACATCACTTCAAGTGACAATGTTGCTAAACTTCCTTCCACTACATAATAAGGGTCACCTTTCCTCCTGCCTCCGATAGCATCTTCTCACTTTCCTTTAAGCCCTCACCAGCAACCTCCTTAAGGGCCAACAGGCTTCCACTAACAATATCCTCAACACTCTTACAAATTCTGCCCACCACCTAGCCCTAAAGCCACATAATTTAGGTTCTGTTACAGCAGCATTCCAGTGCCGGGACATACAAAAAGTCTGTATCAGCTATTTATTTCATTATTAAAAACCATCCCAAAACCGTCTTAAAACAGTAACAGTCACTTATTTTGCTTATGAATTTGAGGGTTGATGGGACTAAGCTGGGCACTTCTCAGGATCTCTCCTAAGTTTGCCGTCAATTGGTGGCTGGGTCTGGGGTCAGCTGGACAGCTTCTTCATTCGCGTGCTGGGGGCCTGGGCTAGGAAGACTCCAGCGGCTTGGGCCTGCATGGCGGGTGCTCCTCAGGCATCTGTCACATTGAATGTGGTCTCCCTACAAGGCAGCGTCAGGGTACCCGGGTTTCTTTCACAGCAGCTGGAGGCTCCCAGCGTGACTGTGTCAAGAGGAGCCATCAGAAGCTGCATGGTCTTTTCTAATCTAGCCTTGGAAACTACACAGTGTCACTTCTGCCACATTCTATTTGTCTAGGCACTCCCAAATTCCCACCAGGTTCCAAGGGAGGGGACAGACTCCACGTCTTGATGGGAGGAGAGTCAGAGGATTTTGTACATGGTTTAAAACACACAAGAAGTTAAGTAACACACCCAAGGCCACAAAACTGGAAAGTGAGGTTTAAACCCAGGCATCCTGATTCTAAACTCACTTCTTTCAGTGCAAGTCTACACCACCTCCTGCAGTTATGGACACAGATGGTCTTCATGATGCAGAAGATGGGGTGGGTGGGGGATCCCTTGGCTTGGGAAAGTTTCTGACTCGCTTTTCTACATTCAGCTTCTCTTGGAAAGATGGTAGGACTCATATTAGCTGCAAGTACTTGGGGTGGCTGCCTGACTGCAAAATGAATGAAGGCATCGGGGGAGCCGGGGCAACCTCCTCTCAAGGCATTTTCTCCTTCTTGAGATCAGTTTCTTCCTGTGGCCATCGGTGTCTCGGGTGTGGTTTGCATGTCACTCTGGCTGTGGCCTGACGACACCTCTTTGTCAACTCACTCCTGTGATCTTGCTCTCGCGTCCTCACTAGTTTTGTTCACAGGGGAAGGAGGAGTATCCTTTGACATTTCGAGAACGTCTGCCCAACTGTTTGGAGGAAGCTTCCTTTAATGCCTGAAGATTGCTCATCAGAAGAAGATGGGGCTTCGGTGGACCTTACCAGGCCATAGCATTTTCCAAAATTTCCTTTTAGGCTTGACTTTGAATCAATTTCCACACGCAAAGATTAAAAATGATGTCTTTGTCATGAGCGTTAAAATCCCGAACAGGGCTTGCGTGATATACCAACATTTTTCGTCGATCTTGTCTGTAATGACACTTTGTATTCTGAATGACACCTTGATGCCAAGGACAAACAATCGAGGAAACGAATGGTAGACAAGCCCAAGCCCAGCTGCCACGGATGGGCATGTCATATGAGCAATGCACAAAGGGGCCTGGAGCCCAGCCCCACATTCCGCTGGCCGAGCCTTTCCCCTGCTGAGGGGCTGTGTTGTCTACAGCATAGAACTGCTTTTTCTAATTTGTCTGTCCAGAGGGGGCACCTTTTTCTAACTCAATAAAGATATCATATGTATTAACAGCATGCTAGGGGAAGGTTGGAAGATAATAAAATATTAACCTACTCCATATAAGAAGTAAAAGAAAGGCCAGACGCGGTGGCTCATGCCTGTAATCCTAGCACTCTGGGAGGCCGAGGCGGGCGGATTGTTTGAGCTCAGGAGTTAGAGACCAGCCTGAGCAAGAGCAAGACCCTGTCTCTATTAAAAATAGAAATAAATTAATCGGACAACTAAAACTATATAGAAAAAATTAGCCGGGCATGGTGGCGCATGCCTGTGGTCTCCGCTACTTGGGAGGCTGAGGCAGTAGGATCACTTGAGCCCAGGAGTTTGAGGTTGCTGTGAGCTGACGCCATGGCACTCTAGCCAAGGCAACAGAGTGACACTATCTCATAAAAAAAAAAAAAGAAGTAAAAGAAATTGATCCTGAAAAATAATAATAATCAATTTATTAAATTTCAAGAAAAGGTTGAACAACCGAGAGTCAAGGAAGGCCAGAGCCATGGCAGTTCCAAGGACCTACGTATCTAGAATCAATGGATCTCCACACTAGAACGTTCCCATTAAAGTAATCCCATTCCAACAGCTCCCGGTCTCTGCCTCAGTTCAAAATCCCAAAATCGTGAGAGAAAAAATCTGATTGGCCCGGCTCGGTTCAAACATTCTCTCCGTAACAATCAGCTATGGCCAGGGCTGGGAAGAGTTGTGGAGTAGAAAGTCTATACTGTAGATTTAGCTGCTGAATCCCTCCCGTGGGTGTCAGGGGGCCTCCCAGAAAAGAAGCCCTAATTGTGAGCTGTGCAGCCCTCCAAGAGTTGTCTACAGCGGTTCCATACAATTGTCGAGGATTCGTCATGCCCAGGAAGGCCCACAGCTAATTGATGATCTTCCCACAAAGTCCTGGAAGGCTGATCTGATCAGAATGAGTCTGGACAAAAGATTCCTATAGCTGTTCAGCTGTCTGATCTCACCCTATATGCAGCAGGCAATGACATTTTCCATTTACCATGTTTTCCAAAGATCTTATTTATCAATGCTTTTAGCATCGATAAGAAGTCAAATTCTTCATATTCTTCTCCTTATTGGGATTGTGTCACTGAAGACTAGAGCAGTCACTAGGCTCAGTAAAACTATTCAGAGGTCAATCTGTCATCAGAAATGAATTCTAACAAAAGTCACAAAATTAGGTTGCAGCATCTTGTTTGGCGATCTGTTAAAATATTTTTTTAAATTATGGTATACAGTCATGCACCCCACGTGTCTGTCAACAACGACCGCATGTACAGCGGTGGTCCTGAAAGACTATAATACTGTATTTTTATTGTACTCTTCTATGTTTAGACACACACATACTTACCATTGTGTTGCGACGCCTGCAGTATTCAGTACAGCGGCATGCTGTACAGGTTTGTAGGCTAGGAGCAATAGGCCATGCGTGTAGCCTCGGTGTTTGTAGTTGTACACTCCATGATGTTTGCACAATGACAAATCGCCTAACGACGCATTTCTAAGAACTTATGCCCATCAGTGTCGCATGACTGTATTTAAATGCACACAAAATGATTTAACAGAAACCCACATAGCCACTCCCCAGATTCAACAGATCTCAACCTTTTGCCATTTTGCTTCAGATTGCCTTATCTTTTTTAAAGGAATTCAACATCACAGCTACAGCCAAATCCCTGCCCTATATCCCTTCTCCCTCCCACCCACACAGATACGAGTGCCATCCTAAACCTGGCAGTGTCATTGCCAAGAGAGATTTTGGTTTTGACTTCTCTTTTTGTTTGGCCCTCAGGTGCAGAAGTTGAGTTGATCATTCTCCTCAGGGCACACTGTCATCCTGTTCTGCACGAAGGCCCTCTCTTGTTTCATGTACTTCTGCCTTCACTCCCCGTTCACCATCCCAGTCCCCCACCAACCGCACTAATGTGTTTGGCATCACATCTTTGTATGTGTCTCTGTAAAACATACATTGCCTTTCTGTGTGCATGTGTGTTTAGTTTACATAAATCATGGGCTGTAGATTTCATTCTGTCTCTTGCCTTCTTTAGCCAGCACTGTGTTTTTAAGGTCTGCCCATTTTGCTGAGTGTAGATCTAGTTGGTTGTGTGTCTGCCCCATTTTGCTTATCCCATTCTCGTTCCATCCCCTAGGTGAGGTGAGAGAGGGGAGAATTGAGGAGATGGTTAGGAAGGGCTTGTCCTCCAGACTGCATCCCAGGAGAGCGATGTGCCAGTACCCCTCCCCAACCACACGTGTGCATGTGGGCAAGCGCGCACGCGCGCGCGCACACACACACACACACACACACACCCCTTCAGGTGGTTCCCGGCAAGGGTGGGGAGGTGAAAGGAAACTGAGAGTTCTATCAGAGAAGGACCTGTCCTAGAGCTCTGGTGCTATTCAATCCAAATCCTTGCCTCCTCCGGGAAGCCTACCCTGACCATCCCATTCCATGCAGTTCTCTCCCCCTTCTGGGACTACATATCTCATTTAATCATTTCTAGTCTATTCTAGTCTTTCTGTTACTATGTCCCTAATCAGACTGAAAAGGAAAAGACCATCTCTTGCTCCTTTTGTCTCTCTTGCTCAAGGCCTGGCCCAGAGGAAATAGGAGCAGGGAGTGGAAAGTTGAATTTTGCTTAATTAAAGCTCTACTCCCTCTGTTTTAGGGACATGCCATCTTTCAACAAACACTTATATGCCAGGTTCTTGGAAGTCCAGAGAGGAAACGTACACTGTGCCAGCTCTCAGAGGACCCTTTTTATGAGGGATGTAAACATCCAAACATGAAGTTGGAGGGCAAAGTGGAGAGTACAAAGATCTGAGCATGTACCTGGGGTGCAGAGAGGGAACTCCCAGTTCGGTGCAGGGTGAGGTCAGGGAGGGCTTCTAGCAGAGGTGACATCCCAGCTGAGCCTGAAAGAGAAGAGTTAAGCTTAGAACCAGGAGTGGGGCGAGGGGAGTATAATATTGAGAGGATACAAGAAATGTTGTTACTATGGGGCCTCAGCTAGAAGCACTGAAGGCTGGAATCCAGAATCATGTAAAGGCTCATTTACTCGCAAATCTAGTAGCTGGTTTTGGCTGTGGGTTCGGGACCTCGGTTCCCCTCCACATGGGTCTCTCCATGTGGGCTACTTTGGGCTTCTCCATCTCATGGCGTCTGGGTTCCTAGGCTGAGCATCCCAAAATGGAGAGAGAAAACAGGTGGAAGTTCTATTCTTTATATGACTTAGCATCAAAAACCATCACTTCTGCCATAGTCTACGGGTCACAGCAGCCAAAAGCCCCTAACCAAATTTGATGAGAGGAACGTAGACTCCCCTCTTCTCAGTGGGAGGAATGTCAGTCACATTGCAAGAAGAGCAGCGAGCTGGGCATGGTGGCTCACACCTGTGATCCCAGCTCTTTGGAAGGCTGAAGCGGGAGGATCACTTGAGGCCAGGAGTTTGAGACCAGCCTGGGCAACATAGTGAGACCCTGTCTCTACAAAATAAAGAAATAATTAGCTGGGCATAGTGGCATGTGCCTGTAGTCCCAGCTACTTGGGAGGCTGAGACAGGAGGATCACTTGAGCCCAGGAATTTGAGGTTTCTGTGAGCTATGATTGGGCCACTGCACTCCAGCCTGGGTGACAGAGACCAAAAAAGAAGAAGAAGAGTATGTGGGTTGGGATAGGAGGTCAACAATAATGGATAGACAGGCATCCGCTAGTGCTGGAGGGTAACGCACAAGATAAAGGCTGCCAAACATGAGGCTACAAAGATAGGTCAGGCCAGGTTCTGGAGGATCTTAAAAATCACACTTAGGGTAATGCTTATAGGCAAAGGGAGAGTTCGGAAGCCCCGGGACTCCTGCCCCCTCATTCCCACCACCCAGCATCCCCTCCATGTTTGATCAGAAACACCCAAGGCCCTCTACGGGTAGCTGAGGCAGAGGGACTCTCAGGGTTGGCCTGTGTCCTCAGAGCTAGAGTCAAGGGTAGCTGGCCACCAGCGCCCCACCCTCCTGTGCTTGAGTGTGCGTGCACATACATGTAACTGGCTGAGCCCAGTCTGTCAACCCGAGTCCCATGGATGCTGCTGCTTGGGTGGCAGGCAGGGACTCTTCAAAATACCCTTCCGGGTCCATTCTGAATAGTCCTAGGCAGAGCAAGACCTAGGCTTCACACACACACAGGGTCATGAAGTGTAGGCCAAAGGGGCTGAGTGACGGCAAGGATAGAGTGCTTGTCTGGTAGTCAGGAGTCCTGTGTTCTTATCCAGCTTCTGCCAACCAGCTGCGGGCCTCGGAGAGGACATTTCCCCTGCCGGACCTTGCAGGAAAATGCAAGAATTGGACTAGACAGGAGTTTTCTCCAAGTGTAGTCCTTGGAGCTCATGCACTAAAATCACCTGGCATCTATTAGAATGCTAACAACAATCCCAAGTGCCGGCGTAGATGTAGAGCTACTGGAACCCTCACACATTCCTGGTGAGGGTGCAAAATTTTATAGCCACTTCAGAAAACAGGTCAGCAGTATCCACTAAAGAGAAACAACTTCCCTATGACCCAGCAATTCCACTCCTAGATATTTACCCAAAAGACACAAAAACATGTGTTCACAAAAAAGACTTGTACAAAATGATCACAGCAGCTTTATTTAAAAGAGCCAGAAATGAGAAACAGTCCAGGTGGCCATCAACAGGTGAACAGATTTAATAAACTGTTTAGTAAAAAGAAATCAACCATTAACACGACATGGATGGATTTCAAAAACATTACATGAGTGAAAAAAGTCAAACAAAACAAGTGTACACTATGTGACTCCATTTACCATGAAGTCCCAAAACAGGTGAAACTTAAGGAATGATGATAGAAATCAGAGCAGTAACTGCCTGGGAGGGTGAGGGTGGGGTGAAGGAAACTGGAGAGAGGCCCCATGGAACTTTTTGGAGTGATGGAATGTTCTGTATGTTGGTGGGATATGGATGACACAGAAGCATACATTTGACAAAATGCATGGAATGTACACTTAAGATCTGTGCCTTTCGTTTCGCGGTTACGCTCCAATTTTATAAACAAAATATCTGGACTGTTAAAATGCGGCTTCCTGGACGCCCCAGACCCACTGAGTCAGGGGGCCCTCTGCGGTGGGGCCCAGGAATCTGCATACCGAAGGGGCTCCAGCTTTGGACACAGCAGTAGACTGGAGGCCTATGTCCCCAAGGGCGACACCGGCACACTCCTTCCCCCCACCCCGGGACGCCCCCCGCGGCAATTGGCGCTGCCCCTCTCCCCGCGCCTCCAGCCCTCTGCCCAGTCGCCCCTGGTAACCAAGAAAGGGCCTGAAAATCCTCAAAGTGCAGCCGCTCAGGGAGGGGCCGTCCACAGTGTCAGCAAGACAAGGGCATATACAAAATGCGGGGTAATTGCCGGTTTTCTAATTCGCGGCCCTTTGTGCGGCGGCGCGGAGCCGGCGGCCGCGGTCCCCAGCCCGGGCCTTTCAGCCGCACAGGGGGGGCCGGGCGGCCGCGCTCCCGCGCTCCGCCGCGCATAATTAATCGGGCTTCACAGGGCCCGGGACAAAGGCGCCCATTCACCCCGCCGCTCCTCCCCCCGGGGATATTGTTATTTCTGAAAACTTCAGCCAGCTGGGCCGCAGAGAAACGTCAGCTCTGTGGGAGAAAGAGCGCCCGGCCCGAGGAGAGAGGGAGCTCTGTCTCTCGCCCCCCGCGCGGGATTAGAGCGGGCCAGGGAGCCGGGGTGGGCAGGGGGCCCGGGGTCTTTTCTGAAGTCTGCACGACTCCTCAGAGAGCCTCGTGATTTCCATGGGGCCCTGGAGGAGGACGCCATGGAAATGGAAATGCGGGGCATTGAGGCTGGCTCCCAGGGAAGGAGGAGGGGTGCGCCGGCGCCGGACTGTGGCGCGGCTCCCGGGGGGAGGGGCCGGCCCGGGTGCCCCCACCTGTACCAGGCCCTCCCGGACACCGGGGGAAACGCGGCGAGGGCTGAAGGCCTGCTGAGTGTGGGTCCGCGGAGGGGATGTGATGACTCCAGAGTTGCCCAGCTTCCGCTCCAAGGACCACCTGGAGAGCTTGCTGGAACCGGTTCCTACACATGCCTGGGCCTCGCCCGGAGATTAGGGCTCCCAAAGTCGGTCGTGCCCAGGCATCTGTATTTTCAAAAGCTCCCCAAGCAACTCTAGAGCCCAACACATTTGATTACCACTCAGCACTGCCCCAGGGAGATGGCTCAGGTGATGAAACAGGCCCAAGGAGGAAAACTGACTTGTGCAAGGTCACAGAACAGAGCTGGAAGTGCCCCTGGGTGTGCTGATTGTGCACAAAAGCAGAACAGAAGAAGGGAGAGGATGTTGGAAGGGGAGGCCCAGGCCTCACTTTCTCCTCTAAGCATTTGCCGACTGCTCAGGCCGGATCTGAGCTCTCTCTTCCATGGCCTGTCCTTGCAGGAGACTGGTCTGCCTGGTTAGATGCCTCCAGCACGTTCTGTCTGGAGGGTTCTAGGGGGTTCTCCTCCCTGCTCCATCAGAGGCATGGTTGAGTGTGGGCCCAGGTACCCCCTGGTTTTGTGTCCGGGCTGATGCTCAGCAGAGCTCTAGCCAGGCTGGGCAGAAACAGCCTGGCTAGAGCCTGGCTGGGCAGAAACAGCCTGGCTAGATAGAAACAGCACCTCATGACTCCAGGGTCCAGGCCTTCTAGGCTGTGTTCCTCTTCAAAGCCAGTGTCCTCCTGAGGCCCAGCAGAGGCCCAGTCCTCCGAGGTTGGCAGTGCTGGGCTTCACCTTTCTGCCACTGAACCCAAGGAAACGGGCACCCATCTATTCCTCCTCCCAAAGCTGGGAACAGTCATGAAGAGCCACCATGGACTTCCAAACCTCAGCATCCTGAACACCTCCCAGAACAAGCAGGGGCCTTTCCAGAACCCTGCCCATCCCAACCCATCTCACTGAGACATTCTGTCCCTCAGCTGTACTCTGGAAAATGTTCCCTCGGTCTAAGACTGCCAGTCCTGAACAGGACCCGGCCTCGGAGCCAGACCGCACCACAGAACCTTGCTCTTCCCAGCAAATCAGGGAAAAGGAAACTGCCTGAATTTTCAGAGGAGCCCAAACTGGCCTCCAGGGCCCAGAGAGGGTGCCCAACCGCACTTTCTTCTGCTTCCACCAGGCCGTGCTGGACACTGAAAAGCCAACATCATTGGACATTCACATCTGTGGGTGGGAGAATGTGCAGAAGCCTCCCGGGGAACCAAGTGGAGGAAAAGAGAGCACAGAGTTCAGCCACTGCCTGGCCAAGCCTCTAAGGGGACAGACCAGCTGTCCAGAAACAAGCAGACTCAAGCACAGCCACCGAAGCCAGCAGAGTTCCTCGGAGCGAGGGTTGGGGGGCAGCCTGTGACCTAGTCAGCCCCCAACAGCCAGACCACCATCAAGCAGAAAAAGAACCTAGCTGTGTCCTATTAAAGGAGCTTTATTTAAGGTATGGAATGAGCCAATACTGTCTGAAAATGAAAGGAATATGGCTCAACTAAAAGGAAACCAGACTATATAAAAGAATGTCCTAAAAGTATAATATAAACTGGAGTATTTAAGGGTAAAGGGACAAGATGTCTCTAACTTTTTCTCAAATGATTTCTTAAGTGTAAATAATTGGTGAACCTGGCAAAAGAGTATATAGGAATTCCTTGTATATTCTTATAATTTTTCTGAAGTTTAAAATTTAAAAAACAATACATTAGGCAGTGTACACACACACAAATGTCATAGGATCAATATTCCAAATCCTGTAGGCAGGGAAGGGACTCGCCTCTCCTGTTACCCCTCACCCACACACTCACACTCACACATCTGTCATTGTCTTCTATTAGAGCAATTTATGAACCCAAGTCGGTTTAAAGATCCACAAAGGTAAGGACTTTTGTTTATCTCTGAATCCTACTGCAGCTAGCACTGTGCTTTGTAGATGGTAGGCATTCAACTGAACCTGAAATCCAATCATTGCTGGAAGCTTTCCAGCTCTGAGTGAGGTGGAAGAAGGAGGAAAAGAAGGGAGTGGCCAATGGGTAGAAGGAACCAAGAAAGATGGCGGGGCCCATATGGATTTTCTGGTCCAATACACTCATGTCAGAGCAGCATCCAGGCTCCACGAAGACTCCACAAGAGTAGGGACTGTGTCTATTCTCCCTACACCCCAGCACCTAGCACAGCGGCTGACACAGAGCTACTGCTCAGTGAACACTTGCTGAATAATGGCGTGTGTGGGAGTCTTGTCGAGTTGAATTAAGTTGAGCTGAGCTGCCTTCTTCACCAGGGCACCCTGAGCAGGCTCTTTGTGAGTCATACTTCTGACCTCACATGCTCGGCCACAGAGTCAGAACCAATGTAGATCTCCCCTCTCTGCTTTAACTCGCAGAGCAGGTCCCTCTGGCTGCCAATGCTACCATGTCCCTGAGAAAGGTGACGGCACTGTCTCTATGGCCAGTATAACGTGATCAGAGTTAGGATCATGTCCTTTGGGGTGGGGCCGCCTTGGGAAGAGGAGTTTTGCTCAAGGACCTTTCTGGGGCTAGGGCAGGATCTTCCGTAAGAGAGCTCTGGATTAAAGTTACGGTGCCCTCCCCCCAACCTGTGCCACCCCTCAGTCCCTCCCCAATACACTGGTAGGGACATAGGGTGGCTCAAGCATGGAGGGCAGCAGAGAGCAGCACCCTACATAGGTGCCAGCAACAGGGAGAGCAGCAGGCCTGGGGGAAGCAGGGAGAGTGGGACCCAGAGTGGTTGGCAGGAGCTACATTCACCTCCCCTGGGCCCCCAGTTGCTTTGAGCCAGGGCACTTGTTACAGGGTGGGCAGAGGGGCTGCTCTCCCAGTTGGTAGTCTCCTGCTGCTACTAATGATCATGTGGGTTCTCTCCATGTGTCTGCATGTGTGTACACACATGACTGGGCTGGCTCATCTGCAAGGTCCAAGAGAGACCCAGCTGCACTGAACATGGGCTGCATGGATGCTGATGGGGCCATGCTGGGTTTTACGACTTCCCTGTTGGATGGGTAAGTGCCATTTGTAGAAAAGAGCCTTTGGATTCATTCATTAATTCAACACATATTAGGGAGGGGCATGGGAAACAAAAAAAATCCTGAGCCCCAGGTCAGCCCAGAGGAGAGTTGGATGCATTCCTGGCCTTGGGGGTCGGACATCTCAGGCAGCCCAGGTGTCTATGTCCCCCGAAAATTCATATGTTAAAATCTACCCCCCCAAGGTGATGGTGTTAGGAGGTGGGACCTTTAAGGGGTGATTAAATCCTGGGGGTGGAGCTCTTATGAATGGAATTAGTGCCCTTATAAAAGAGGCTGGAGAGAGAACCCTGGCCCCTTCTGCCATGTGAGGTCGGAGTAAGAAGGCACCATCTAAGAAAGAGAAAGACACCCTCACCAGACACTGAATCTGCAATCTTGATCTCAGACTTCCAGCCTCCAGAAATGTGAGAAATGTCTTTTATAAGCCACCCAGTCTACGGTATTTTGTTATAGCAGCCTGAATGAACCAGAGACACCAGAAGAAATCTGGTCTCTGAAGACACCAGAGAAATCGCGGCATGCTTTGGGGAAGGGGGAAGTTCCTACTATAGCAGCCCTGACTGTGGGGCTGGCTCTCTTGATAGAGCTTCTCCGTTCCAACGCCTTCACCATTCCCCTGCTCCCTTTTAGAGGAAATCATTTCCTGGGCTTTGGGGCAGGCTGGGCACACTCCCAGCACACTCCCTGTTTGCTTCCAGCCTAAGAAAAAGCCAGGCTCCCTGCCTGGGAACTGGTTCCACTTCCCCCGACCCCAGCCGCCCCCATTCTTCTCTTTCTCCCTCTCCACTACCCAACCCCAGGAGCTTCCAAAGTGAGGACATGTGGGCCCATGGCAAAGCCCTGTCCTCAGGGCCTGCCTGCACACCTCCTGGATCACCCACGTCCTCCCCCAGCTCCCAGCCTCACCCCACCCCCGCCATTCCTCTTTGTGAACAACTTTCTAAATACAGCCGCACTTCCCCTTTAAAGCGGTCCACAGGGCCTATAAAACAGCTGCAGAAAGTCAGCAGCTCTGCAAAAGCTCTCTTGCCAAGTTTGGCTGAGACCAACTCCCGCTTGCTCTAGCCATTGCTTCCTCCCTCCCAGGCGCTGGAAAACCAGGCTCCTCCTCCAGTTAAGAGTGGGGAGATACAGTCTCCCCAACATCCTAATATAAAAAGAAGTCACGAGTGGCTCCACTAGTGCAGCCAGTGGGAGAAGGGGCAGCCCGAAGCCCGTCCTGGTCCTCTCATTTGGAGGATGAGGGGATAGCTTGGCTGGTTTTCCTGTCCCCTTCCAAGTCTAAAATTTCACAAATTGGTCATTTTTCCTTAGGGTGCTCCTGCCCAGCGACTGGAGAGAGGAGGGGCTTTGCCCAGGGACACGCCACTACCTGGGGGTTGTCCAGACGCAAACCCAGGTCCCCCGACCTGCATTCCGTGCTCTCTCTGTGACACTCTGCCCTCAGTAGAACAGTAGCTCTCAATCCTGGCCACACTTCAGCATCGCCTGGGGAGATTTTCGAGCATCCCAATCCCCAGCCACACTCCAGACCAATGAAATTGGAGTCTCAGGCTTGGAGCTGGAGGTAGGTCTGTTTGGAAAACTACCCAGGTGATTCCGACTGAGCCATCAGGGTTGAGGGCCATCATGGAAAAGGCTTCTAGAGACTGAAGATGAAGCTTTAAGCCAGAGGTGATGCATTTCCATCCCACGTTCTCTGCTGAGAGGATCGTGAGGCTGGTGGGAAGAGATTTCTGAGGAACCAGCGTGTCTGGCAGGGCGGGTGGGGAGTGGCTGTGTTCCTACGGTGAGGACACAGTGTGGGGCCAGCCTCCAGGTGCTGGCTCATTGGCCTGTGGCTCCCTACCATTGGCCTGGGGTCCCCCCATGGTCTCTAGGGCAGGTGGCCCCAGGGCTGGTGTCCAGGAACTCGAAACCAACCTCAGGCAGAGATAGGAAGCCCCAGGTCAGCCCCAGCCCTCCAAGGGCTTTGTGCAGATTGAGAGGAGGCAAATAGAGAAGGGAAACCAAAGCAGGGCAGAATGCAGTGAAGGAGAAAAAGACAAGAGAAAGGGGAAGGATCCTGAGGTCAGAGAGTCATGTGAATGGTGTTTAGGGAACAAAGCCCCCTCCCCGGTGCCCGCCTGGCTCCCCCCATCCATCCTTTCCTGGCCTCAAGAGAGGCACTCTCCTGCCAGGGCCCAGGGCACGGAGGGTACTGCTGCCCACAGGGGCCCAGGTGAGAAAGTCCAAATCCAGAAATTTGCCAACTATGAGTCTGTGAGCCCTGTGCATCTTCTCCTAAGCAGAGCCAGCAAAGAGCCCTCCTCATGCAGACACTCTCAGATCCTCATCCTCTCCTGACCGGAGCCAAGGTCTCCTGCTGGACATCTAAGCAAAACCACCTGGTCATTCCTAGACCAAAGGAAATGTTAAATCTGATTCCTAAGACACTTGACACTCCAACAAGGTGATCTGATCTGGATGATACCGCTGAGGAGCTGCGTGACCTTGAGCGCGCCACCTCCCTCCCCACCCTGGACCTCAGGGCCTGACCTTGTCTGCCTTCCTGTGCCATCATATTTGGATGGAAGGGATGCCACTGTGGTCCAGCGCTCAAGAGCCTCAGCTCTGGACACAGAGGCCCGGGCCCGGCTCTGTCGCTTACTAGCCTTGTGAATGTTGGCAGCAACAGCTCTGCACCCCTGTTTTCCCCCTGGAAGGTGAGAGTTAGTAGACTGATAACAGAAAAGGGGAACATAACACACGTCCAACAACACGGGACTCACATCTAGAATACTCATGGACCGCCTTTTGTAAATCCAAAGAACATGGCAACTCCAGTGGAAAATTGGACACAGGATGTGAATGGGCAGTTGACAGAGCTGCAGGGATGTTTGCTCTAGTGCTACTCTGTCGTTGAGATCTGAACTGCTCCAGCGGAAACTGGGGACCTCGGGTCAGAGGGACCCCTGTCTTGCCTGGAGACGGCGGAGCAGTCGCAGCAGCCAGCCTGGCTCACACCCCTGTGCCCGCGGCCAGATGGAGGGAAGGGGCGAAAGGTGGTTTATTAAAAAAAAGGGTGGGGGGCGAGTGGGAGTGACTGGGTCAGGAGAGAAGAGGAAGAGAAAGGAGACGCTGCAAGTTTCGGTGTTTCACAACGTTACAAAAATACCCAGAAAGCCTCGGCCGGGGAGAAGTGCAAGTTGAGCAACGGCTGCAGTTCTCTTCTCAAATTCATGGAAAATCCTCTTTTCACAGCTCCTGAGTCAAGGAAGCCGGACCCTCCACCACCAGCACAGTGGCCCAGAAAGGGACACTTGTCCCGCAGCCACCAGGCCTTGCAACATCTCTCCCCCTCGCTGCCTCCCCTTCTCCTCCCACTCACTCGGCCAATTCTCTGTCCCTCTCGCTCCAGGACACAGATTATTTGTTCACTGACTCCCACTCTGGTCCCACTCGAGCCCTGAAGCAGTTGACAAGATGCACACAAAATGGTGATTATAATCCCATCTGTTAGAAACCAGCATCTGGAAAGGAATTGTCTCCCTCCCTTAAATAACAGGCCAACAGACCCTCCAAGACTCTCAAAGCTGAGCGCCAAATTTGGCTCTGAGCTTCCCGGCAACCCAAGTAAAGTGGGGATTGGGGTCGGTGTCATGAGTCACATTGCCCATAAGTCAGAGGCCCACCAGTTCCTCTGAGGATGCAGAGCCTTGCTGGAAACTGGAGCCTAAAATATATTCGGCTCGCAGGGCTTCCAGAGAACACTAGCAGTGAATAACAGCGACAGCAGGGTCCCAAAATAAACACGGCAGCAGGACTCCTCCGGCCGTTTCCCTGAGAGTCTCCGCCGTAAAGGAGGGACATAAAGATTCTTTGGTAACTAAATAATGTGGTCCAAGCTTCGTGAGAGTCTGACTTGGTTGAGGGCTAAGTCTCAGCTGGAAGAATGGATGGAATGCATGGCCTTTAAATAACCCCCATGAACTTTATTTCTCTCAACTGAGCTTTTGATAAAACTCGGGCAGCAGGAGGCAGTTGGAGGCTGCAACCGCTGACAGGGGTCTGGCAGGCAGCACTGGCGCGGGGTGAGGGTGGAGCCGTGGGTCCCTGGCACCTGCAGAGGCACCATTCACAGATTCAGCTCATCGCAGAACAAGCAGGGCTTTACATTTCGCTCTGGCCTGAGGGGACTGGCTGGAAGGCTGGCGAGGACAGGAGCACCGAGAGGCCCTTCCTTCAGTTTGTCATCAAGAGCAATAATAGCTTTCATTTATTTGGGGATCAGGCACGACATCACTACCTCAGTTAATCTTCACAAGCAAGCTGTGAGGTCAATACCATGATCGTCCTCATTTTACAGATGAGTAAACTGAGGCTCAGAGGACTTTGCCAGAGGTAACTCAGCTAGTAAGAGCAAAAGCTACAATGCTCACTCAGATCAGTCCTATTCCAAAGTTCACACATGTCTAACGGCTGCACTGGGAGACCCTGGCACACTGAAAGAGAGTAAAACCTGTGGGAAAAGTGAAAAGGCAGTTAATTCGTGGCATGAGAGCGCAGGAAACACACAGCTCTCAAGAAAACACAGCTCGGGAGAAACCGGAAGCCCACGCCAATGTTTTGAGTTTAAGACGGCGGGGCATGGGGAAGGTCGGTGGACAAAGCCCTCTCAGACATGGACCGCCCGCCGGGTTGTAAACGTCAGTTGCATCCAAGCTTCTGCAAAAGTCAGGGGGCAAGGGGTGTTGCAGGAAAGGACCCAGCTAGAACAAAGGCTGCAGGGCAGTGGGTGGAGGGCACCCCACGACCGAGCTCAAGAAGCTCCCCAGAAGCTACTGATGCCAGTGGTCGAGCAGTGCAGAACCCGGCACTCTCCACCTGAGCGCAGGGCGAGCTGATTTGGGCACAGCCATAAGTGCAGCCGTCACTTCCCCAGGAAGCCAGCAGGCAGGCGTGTCATGGACAAAATGGAACCCGTGAACTTGTCCACGGTTGTGCTCCTGAGCACTGCACGGCAGGGCAGGGAGCCCCTGTGACTCTCTCATAGCTCATGACACGGGAGCCCCGTCTTCTTTCAGTGGATACACAAAGAAGTTCTCTTTACGAAGGGGCCAGGAGTGTCCAGGCCACACGAAATCTTTTCTTGCCATGAGCAATATGCTGACCAGCAGGACCCAGGCTCAGCCCCATGAAATCTGATGGCTCAGGACACAGACATGTTTAACCAGGAGACAGGCTGTCCCTGAGCCAGCTGTGTGGGTGAGGTGAGGGTCAGGCCCAGTGCCTGCTCTCATGGGGCTGACGATCTACAAAAAACCACAGAGTTGGAAACACCTCTATGTGTCTTTACAAGTCCCTTCTAGAAAACTGAGAAAGAGGGTAAGAAAAGAAGGGACAGACCTACCAAACAGATCCAGAATCTAATCCCTTTTCCCCTCACGACTGTCTCTCCCGCCCACTGTGAGCACCATCGTCTCCAACCTGTATTATGGCAAGGGGTCCTGACTATGGCAGGCCCACTCCCACCACGGGGCCTTTGCACTTCCTGTTCCCTGTGTCCTTCCTGAAGTATCCTGATATTTCAGCACCTTCATGTCTTTGCTCAAATAATCCCTTTTCAATGAGGTGGTCCCTTCATTGAGGCCACACAAGTAAAGTTCACAACAATCCCCATCTCCCTGCCAGTCCACAAATATTTAATTAGGTGCAATACAGGAGGCTTCGCTCGCTAGCTCCTCATAGCTCACTGTCTTAAGGAACTAGAACAAGTTTCCTGTTGGCCTTGACCAGAGGCTATTTTCATGGCTCATATGAGTGACCCAGAAGTGGCCCTCCTGCCACCATCAGCCAGTGCACAGGGATCAAGCTAGGCTCCTTCAATCTGCTGACCCCAAGGCTGGTCCTCTGCCCTCCTAGGGAAATCCCAGCAGCGCTTGGATAGCCTTTCCTTCCCCTCCCCCATTCCCCCTGACCAGGAGGCCTAGTTCCAGATGGACCCCAGGAGCCTGGCCTGGTGCAATTTGGGTTCCCGTCCGGTCGGATGCATCTCTTTTTACCAGAACATAATATTTGGGATATTATGACCTGTTCTGACCTGTTCCAGCAGGACTGAGGAGCTGGTCACCAAAGCTTTTTCTCCTCCTCTTGGGGCACCCATCCAGGCCACAATTCCAGCTCCTTTGGCTTCAGGGGTGGGCAATGCAGTGTGAGCAGAAGTCATGTGATTCATTCCCCTCTGTTTCCTCATGGCCTAGCAATGGCAGAGACACAACATGGAAGGAGCCTGGGTGCCTGAGTCTCTGCTCGGAGTAAGGCTGCCTGCCAATCACAGACTGGGCCTTTATGTGAATGAAAAATAAACTTCGTGAGCAGCCCCCACCCCCGCATTTGGGAAATTGGCCACAATGTGAACTTGGTGTTTAATTTCATCCCCCTCACTCCAACTCTTCTCTGTCCCCTCCCCTAATTGCATCTTCCAGCTGAACTATGTCCCCTCCTCCCCACTCATACCAGGCCTCCAGTGATGCCTGAGCAGCTCATGAGTGAATAGTTTCTGCTCTTGGGATCCGTGAGCTGATGTTAATGGCAGCCTGGCAGAGAGGGAAGGCTTCTCCTTCCCATAAGCCTGATTCCAAGAGTGTGCAGCTTTGGGCAAGACTTCAAACTTACAGAGACTCCACTTCCTCATTCTTAAAACTGGAACAACAGCATCTGCCCATGCCACCTCACAGAGGAAAAGACTGGAAGCCCTGATTGCAGGGGCAGCCACTCGAAGCTGGACCCTCTGCAAACATCACCTCGCTGATATCCCTCATCTCAGATGGGGAAACCAAAGCATACAGGGGCTTAAAAGTAACCTGCCAAGTTCACCCAATTAGCAAGTAGCTATCCCCAGCCCTGACTTGATCTTCCCCATCTTCTCTCCTTAACTAGATGGCACCAGCACCCACCTGCCTGCCTGAGCCAGAAACCTCAGGTCAGCCCTGCTCCTCCCTCCCCCTCACCTCCCATATACAATTGGGCAGCAAATCCCAGTCATTTTGCCTTAATAAATCACTTGCCAATTTTGCCCTTCCCTCCATCTCTGTTGCTACTACCCTGGTCCAAGCCCCTGCATGCCTGTCTCGCCTCCATGCAACTCTTCCCCTCTCCACGTGCCTGCCACGCAGTAGCCATGGCACCTTTTGGAAACGCAAATCTGACTGTGCCAACTCCCAGGGTAAGACAGCTCAATGGCTTCCCGTTGCTCTTGTGACAAGACCTTGCCGTGGTCTGTCCAGCCTGTGAGACCCAGCCTCGTCTTGAACCATCCACCCTGCCGCCCTTTCCCCATTCCAGTCCCCTGAATGCCCACCAGCTCCCTCCCTGATGAAAACATCCTTTGCACATGCTGTTCCTTTTGCATGGAACCCCCTTCCCCCACCTCTTCCCCTGGCTTACTCCTGATCACCCTTCATGTCTCAGGTCTTGTGTCACTTCTTCAAAAACTTTTCCCTGACCTCCTTGACTAGGTGACATCCCCCATAGTGTTCATCACCATTATTAGCTCATGTCTACGTGAGTAATTATTTGATGAATGTGCATCTCCCTTGCGTGATTTTAACCTCCTTGAGGACAGGAACCATGTCTGGTTTGCTCAGAAACCCAGGGCGTGACACAGCGTCCAACTCATAGTAGAAATAAAATGTTGGCTGCATGAATGAATCAGTAAAAGTTAGAATTGAAATCTAAGTCTTCATGACTTAGCTTCATGATTCCTCACTTACAAATTGTTGTGGGGAATTGTATTAGTCTGCTCGGGCTGCATAACAAAAATACCACAGACTGGGTGGCTTAAATAACAGAAATTTATTTTCTCAAAGTCCTGGAGGCTGTAGATCCAAGATCAAAATGCCGGCAGGGTTGGTTTCTGGTAAGGTGTCTCTCCTTGAATTGCAGATGCACCTTCTCGCTGTGTCCTCACATGGCCTTTTCCCTGTGTGCACGCATGCAGAGAGAGGTCTGTGGCATCTCTTCCTCGTCTATAAGGACACCAGTGTTATCAGATTAGAGCCTACCCTTATTTAACTTTAATTATCTCCTTAAAGGCCTTATCGCCAAATATAGTCACGTTGAGAGTTAGGGCTTCAATATATGAATTGAGGGGTAGGGGCCACAATTCAGTGCATAACATTTGGCCCTCTGACCCCCCCCCAAACTTTATGTCCTTCTCACATGCAAAATCTATTCACCCCATTCCAACAGCCCCAAAGATCTTAACCCATCATCCATTCCAAGTCCAAAGTCTCACTAAATGACATCTAAACCAGGTGTGGGTGAGACTTGAGCTTTGATTCATCCTGAGACAAAATTTCTCTCTAGCTGTGAACCTATAGACCAGACACGTTACATGTTCCAAACTACGGTGGTGGAACAGGCATAAGGTAGACATTCCCATTCCAAAAGGGAGAAATCAGAAAGAAGAAAGGGGTGATGGATCCCAAGCAAGCCAAAAACCTAGCAAGGCGAATTTCATCAGAACTTAAGGCTCAGGAATAACCCTCTTTGCTGTGATGTTCTGCCCACCGAGGCGGCAGCGTCACCCCCACCACCCTGAGTGGTGGACCCACCTGCAGTGCTGCTGGTCGGCCTTGCCCCTGAGGCACTGGGCAGCAGCATTCTGAAAACAGGAGCCCACTGAAACCAAGGAGGTGGCCCCACCCTCTGAAAACAGGAGGAAACAACCATGCCACCTGGGCCTGTGGTGGGTGTGACAGCCCTCCTAATCTCTGAATTGTCTCCAGGGGTCATTCCTCCCTTTTCTTGAAGGATAGCAGGTGTTCAAACCTGGCTAGCTCTATTGTCCTGTCCTGTAGAATTCCAAAAGTCCAGCAGCCTTCCTTCATTCCATCCCCTTTTCCGCTGCCCCTTTTAGGCCCAGCTGGAAGCGTTCCCACTGGAACTCTGTACTTGGCTTTAGCTGAGATGGCTGATTCAGTTTGTGGGTATTCTCTTTATGGGCTGAAAGTCCAGCCACACTCTTGGTGTTTTCACCAAGCAGAGAAAGATATTTTATCTTTTTTTACAGTATGGATAGGCTGACAGTTTTCCTGATCTTTAAGTTCTGGTTCCTTTTTGCTTAACAATTACTTCAATTTATCTCTCTCCTCTGGCATTTTACTATAAGCAATAAGAGAAACCAGGCCACACTTTCAACACTTTGCTTAGAAAGGTACTCTGCTAAATATCCAAGGTCATCGCTCCTAAGTTCTGCCTTCCACAAAATACTAGAACACAATTCAGCCAAGTTCTTTGCCACTTTATGAGAAGAATGGCCTTTCCTCCAGTTTCCAACACGTTCCTCATTTCTGTCTGGGACCTCACCATAAGCACCTTCAGTGTTCATATTTCTACCAACATTCTATTCATGATGATGTATGTATTCTCTTAGGTGACAGAAACTTTCTCTACAGCTCTCCTCTTTTCTTTCTGAGCCTTCACAGGAATTGCCTTTAATGTCCATATTTCTATCACAGTCTTGAAAGCAGTCTAGGCTTCTTGCAGCTTGCACCTCAAAACTTCCAGTCTCTGCCCATTACCCTGTTCCAAAGCCACTTTCGCATTCTTAGGTATTTGTTACAGTGGCATCCCAACTTCAATACCAAAATCTGCACTAATCAGGGTTCTCTAGAGAAACAGAGCCCATAGGAGATATATATACACAGTCTCCAACTTATGATGGTTCAACTTGTGATTTTTCAACTTTATGATGGTGCAAAAGTGATACACATTTAGTAGACATCATACTTCAAGTTTTGAATTTCGATCGTTTCCTGGGCTAGCGATATGCATTACGATACTCCGTCACGATTCTGGGCAGCAGCAGTGAGCCGCAGCTCCCAGTCAGCCACACAATCATGAGGGCAAACGACTGGTATTCTACAGTGTACTGCGTTCCTAGGTGATTTTGCCAAACCATAGGCTAATGTAAGTGTTCCAAGCACAGTTAAGGTAGGCTACACTAAGCTATGATGTTTGGTAGGTTAGGTGCATCAAATGCATCTACACACACACACACACACACACACACACACACACACACACACATATATATATAAAGAGAGATTTATTATATTAATAAGATATTGGCTCAAGCAATTACGGAGGGTGGCAAGTTCAAAATCTACAGAGCCAGTGTCCCAGTTTCTGTCCGAAGGCCAGCAGGCTGTTGCAGAATCAGGAAGATCTGATGTCCCATTTGAAGGTTGTCAGGCAGGAGAATTCTCTCTTACTCAGGGGATGGTCATCCTTTTGTTTTCTTTAGACCTTTAACTGATTGGTTGAGACCCACCCACATTATGGAGGGCAATCTGCTTTACTCAGTCTATAGATTTAAATGTTAATCCCATTCAAAAACACCCTCATAGAAATCCTCAGAATAATGTTTGATCAAATATCTGGGCACCTTGTGACCCAGTCAAGTTGACACATAAGATTAATCATCACAGGAATCATACCAGAAAATAGATGTGACCAAGGCTTCATAAGTATCCAAGCCCAGTGTCGGAGATTAGCATTAGAACCAGAATTGTGATTTTCCACTCACTCATTCCACACACGTTTATTATGCACCTACTACAAGTGTCCCAGTTATCTCTTGCTGTGTAACAAACCACTCCAACACTTGGTGGCTTAAAATACCAATAATTTGTTATTTCTAATGATTTCGTGGGTCAGGAGTTTGGGCAGGACTCAGCTGATTGGTTCTTCTGCTCCAGGTGGTATCAATTAGTGTCACTCGTTCAGCTGGGCTAGCCTGGAAAGTTCAAGAAGCCCATACTAAGATGTCTGGTGCCTCAGCAACCCCACATGGCCTTTGTCTCTCACGTCCTGTCTCATCATTCATAAATCTACCCAAGCTTCTTTTCAGCTAGGTGACTGGCTTCCCCGAGAGCATTCGAAGAGTACGAGCCCTGAGAGGAGAAGCCAGTGCCTGTCAGATCATGCCTGTGTCATGCTTGCTAATGTCGCTAATGTTACACTGTCAGAAGCAAGTCATATACCCCAGCCTGTGTCGGGGAGAGAACTCCACAAGGGCATGAATTACTGGAAGGCGTGGTTCATTGGGGGCCACCAATAATGATATGAGGGGTCACCAGTCCTGACTCTTGTCTTCAAGGAGCTCACAGCCCAGTATAGCATTTCCAGAACATATTAGTTCACAGAATGTCAACATCACCCGTGCATTGAGCAAACCCCAGCACGAATTCCCGACATCTCCTGATAGAGTGTCCCATTCTGTAAAAGCAGATCATGTGATGACAAATGTTCACATATTTATCACTTTTCATACACATAGTTTTTTCAAAATAGATTTTTAAAGAAAAATGTTGCTACTTTTGTATGTTTGTGGGATAACATTAATACTTTATTACATTCTGTGGTATGCTAATGTTGCTCAGAAGATAGTTTTGGAAGTGTTACCCTGGTAACTCCTAGTAGGAATTTAAAGTTGGTGGAGAAGGCCATCAGGTCCACAGACGCAGGTGGCCCACAGTGGGTCAGACACGGTTTGTCCCAGAGGGATGGAAGGCCCTGCCTCTCTGTGGGACTGTCTGCTCCCCTTGTGCCCATGGCCACGAGTGGTAGGAGGTCAGGGGGCACCATTCCTATTCCACCTGAGGAGTGGCTGGGACAGCACGTGTCAGTGGACCCCAATACCTCATAGCGTGCCACCCTTTACCCTCCGTCACCTGGCACCAGAGGGCACACTGTGTTTCACACACTGAGCAACACCCGTGCCACCTTACGCCACCACGTCTCACCCACTTTGGAATGATTGAGACTGTCAGAGTCAGTTTGCAAGAGCTCAAAAGTTCAGTCCTGAAGCCCAGTCTCTGAAGCACAGAGAGCCCCCCAACTCCTACTGTCTCTGGGAGCTCACCGAGCAAGCCACCAGCCAGCGGCTCGGAGTGGGCTTCGGGGACTGTCTGCAGCAGGAGCCACAGCCACCAGGAGATCCTAATTCGTCAGAGTGGATGGGGCCTGGGAATCTGCATTCTTTGCAGAAAAAGAACCAACACCAGAGGTCACAGGATACTAGTCCCTCCCCAAATGTAGGTTTTCTATGTGGTTATTGTGAAAGATCCCCCATGGGCTTGGGCCACTTTGGGACAGGAAAGGGCAGGGGAGGGACACTGACCCTGAGATGTAGCCCTAGCTAATGTCCATCATAGGCAGGATGCAGGTGGCCAGCAGCCAGAGAGTCAAGTAACTTCACCTGCCAAGTGGACTTTTTATTTTCTATATGTGTATATGCATTCTCTTACAACTTCAGAGACAACGCGCTTCCATGGGTTCCCCTCACAGAACAATTCTCCAAGATTAAATCTGTTTTGAGTTGTATTTTGAAAAAAGAGGAAATGGATCCTGGTTCCAGGCAGGAGGAGGGGAGAAGGGAGAGGAAGTTCAGGAAGGAGGCAAAAGGCACAGATTTCCAGAAACTTCCTCATGATTTCCTCCCCCGTGCACCTCATCCTGTGCACTCCCTCCCTCCAGACACACCCAAGTCTGGCCTGGATGCAGCCCTCCCTCTTCCTCTGCCTCCCTCGCCCTCACTCCAAAGCTGCCCAGGGCTCCCCTCGGAACCAGGGCCTCTGGTCTCACCGGGTCACTAGCTCTACCTGAGCCCTCCCCTGAGGGCCTTCTCTCCAAAACACCTGGGTCCCAGGCCCTAGTGCCCCCGGGTGGTTGCTCAGGAAGGACTGACAGGGTCTGGCCACACACGCCACGCCGGGTGACAAGAACCTTGGAGAGCAGTGCTTCACCCAAGGACTGCAGCCGGCTCAGGCAGCACAGTTGGAGCACACCTGGTTTCTTTCCTGCAACCCTGCGGGCAGCCACGGAGTCCACCTACACACCGACCCACGCCCTCAGTTGCCCATCCTGTTCCCAACGGATTTTCCCTTGGTTCTGAGTATGGGTGACTCTCGCCTACACTCATTTGTAATCCTCCTGTGGGCTTGAGTTTTTCCCTAGAGCAGGTGCTCTTACCCAGGGGTCCACAGACACCCCTTCTCCCCCAGAGATCTATGAATAGCATTCAGGGTTCCTGTAATTTGGATGGGAAAAAATATATATATTCACTAGCCTCTAACTGAAAGGTAGCATTTCCTTTCAATGTGAATGTAGGAAGAATCTACAGCAATGTTTGCAGAACCTGAAGCTTTGTCACCAGAAGTATACTCAGCACTGCTTTAAAATGATCACCATTAAAGAAAGGGTCAGGAAAGAAGCACGTCTGCTATATCATAGAGCTGTTTCCCCAATGTTTTGATAACTGTATTTTAGTATCATTGGTTTCTTTTCACAGTCCTGTGGAATTGATTTTACACATTTGAAAACCTTATTCCAAGAGGGGGTCCGTAGGCTTCACCAGACGCCCATGGGGGCCACAGCAGGAAAGATCAGTGTGGAAGGCCACGCTCCCCAGAAGGGTCCCTTTCCACCAGTAATTTGATTTTTGGTGCTCTCCTGATTGATAAAAAGCTTTAACGGCCAAAAGCCATTATGTAATGCTTGCCTTGGAACAAATGCACATTTTATTCATCACAATAGTATCTCTTGACATTTGAAAAACAGCAGCCACATCGGTAGAAAAGCTGCCATAGACCAGTCTGGTTCCCAGAGCCCCACGGAGTTAGATTACGTGGATCTACCAGGAAGAGGCTGTGGGCCTCAGGGGGAGTCACCCCCATCCTCCTGGCATGAGGCTGGGTCCTTCACTTCTCCACCAGCCCCTCAGCCCATCTGGCCCTAAGTTGCCAGACTTAGCAAATTAAAGTAAGAGTGCCCAGTTAAATTTGAATTTCAAGCAGATGATGATTTTTTAATGTAAGTATGTCACAAATATTGCATGGGACATATTTATACTAAAAATGTATTCATTGTTTATTGGGAACCCTACCCTCTAGGGGCCTGTTCCCAGATAAGTTGCTGCCCAGACCCAGCTGAAGCCTATGCCTAAGCCCAGATGCTTGGCTGGGACTTCTGCCTCTGCCCAGGGCCTGGCCCGGCAGGGGCACCATTCAGGGTAGGCAGTAGGGCTAGGGAGGTTCCTGACAGCAGCCCAACGCCCTGATGGTCCATACCTCAATCCATTTCCTGTCACTGGCTAGGTCTTGAGTCCCCCGTTCATGAAATGAGAAAAGTAGTGCAGGGTGGAACTCTAAACCCCCTCTTGGCCCGGAATAGGTTTACTAAGTATACAGTACCTAGTGCAGGCAAGAAGAATCCTTAGCTTCCGCTTGCATGAAAAGGATGTTTCCAGACCCAGCCCTTCTGAGGCAGCAGGCCTGCGCCACCTCCGTCTTCCTCAGCCCCAGAGTCCCCCACTCAACTGAAGCTCCCACAAATCAACCTACCAGGACACTGTTAAATGGACCCAGCAGCCAGGTACCACACGAACACACACGGCAGCTAAAGCTAAACACACTCACTCAGGGAACAGCACGGCACAGAGAAACCCTCACAGGCAAAGGCCAGAGAAGCGCTCCCATGTGGCACATGCCAACCCCACAACCCCTACCCAGAGTGTCTGCACATACCACGTGTGCTCACGCACACTCAGGGCACAAATCACACTCGTGTGCCTCACACGCTCGATGCACACACATGTTTCCTGAAGGCAACAGGAATGCAGCCAGTCTCAGCTGCGTCCCCAGCCACCCCATGTCTGTGGTCCTCATCCTGTACCCCAAGTATCCAAGGTGGTCCTGGGGCTAAAACCTCTCCCAACTGTGTCAACTGTGCCTCTGCAGCCTGCTAAAAACAAAAATAAAAAGCCTGACAGAGCTTTCACAACAGGCAAAAGCCATAGATCATTTAAAATGTGGATTCTGGAAAAGAAGACGTTAACCCAAACAGTGATGATGATGACAATGACAACAGCAGCAGCAAAAGCCATCCCTGCCAGCATTTTTTGAGCACTGGCTACACCCTAGGTTCACATACATTCCCTCGTTCAGCCCTCGCAACAGTCTGCAAGGCAGGAACGGTTGTTGTGCCCACTGAGAGATGAGGACGCTGAGGCCCAGAGGAGTGAAGTGAATGTCTCAGCGGAGATTCCAGCACCTGGCCCAGGGCCAGCTCCAGAACACAGCGTTCCCTGCAAAGCTGCGTAGTACGACCCACCATGTTCCCGCCCGGTCCCCATGCAGCACGTGTACACACGCACTTGCACGCACATACACGCGAACACACCCCACTCGCAGGAAGAGCTGCTTGGGCAACAGTTTCATTGTGGGAAGTGCTGGAATTGGCAGAGAGGGTTCCAGATAATTCTGCCTCTTGCTTATTCTCTTCAAAGACCAGTCCCCTTCCTGGTCAGGTTTGGACCCTGGGCAGAAGTCACCCTCCATAAGGTAGATCTGCGAGGTCTGGAGAGAGAGTTACTCGGGGTCCCCTTGATAACCGGAGACCAGGGCTCCTCTGGGATAAGAGGGCCAGCAGGGCCTCTGTGGGCTCACTTTCCCCTGCCCCCCTGGTGGACCCCTGCCCCAGGGAATCAGAGCCAGGCCCCTGGCAGCAAAAGAGCTCTTCATAAGAGAGAGCTGCCTCCCCTCAACGGCCAAGAGCCCTGGGTCACTCAAACCCACCCAGGGAGGGCACAGAGAAGGGCTTTGAAGAGCCCCCAGAGAGGGCTGTCTCAAGGTGACCAGCGTCTGGGACATTCTTAACCCCAACCAAAGAGGGAGCACTCTTTGCAGCCTCCACCTCTGCACTGGGGCTGGCTAACAGCTGTTCCCAGCTGGAGGTCCTTCACGCCCCACCCAGCCAGTCAGTCCCCAGGAGAAGTGGAAGCAGCTTTGATGGCGCCTATCAAAGCATTCTTGTTCGTACAGCTGTTTCCCGGGAGGGCAATTATAGCCACAATAACCCCCCACATCTGGAAGTACTAGAAGTCGGTACTCTATCCTCAGCCCTGCTGGAGGGATCCTGCTCATAGCAGAGGGAAAAAATGATTTGTGCGCATCTGAGACAGTTTCAAAACTGTAACCATTAGGACTGGAAGGGGCCACCCCATCCCCCTTTTACAGATGACTAGACTGAAGCCAAGCCACCCCCTGCTGCCAAAGGGTGCCCCACACAGAGCCCACTTCCCCACGGCCTCTCTAGGCAGACCCTGGCCCTCCCCGCTCTGGCGCAGGTCTGTCCCTACTTAAACAGACACCACCAGCCCCTAAAAAGGCTTTGGGAGGCATCTGGCATTGCACAGGTCAGGGGAAGGGAAGCTGGCGTCTGCTCTGGGGCTCCTGCTCTGTCTCCCTTGGTGGAATGCACAATTCTCCTGCATGCGCCACTGCCCTTCTTGGCCACTATATTAATGCCCCAATCTATGGATTCATTTAAATCAGCATTTCTCAACCTGGGCACTATTTGCCTATTGGGCTGTGCGCTGTAGGACGTTATAGCATCCTTGACCTCCACCCACTAGAGGCCAGTAGCACCTCCCCCTGCCAGTTGTGACAACCAAAATTATCTCCAGACATTGACAAGTGTCACAGAACCATGCCCAGTTGAAACCCACTGACTTAAATGGACTTAAATGAGCATGTACGCACCGTCCCCGGGTCTTGCAGGGAAGGAGGTGATGTAGGTCTTCCCTCCTGAGGCCTGGAGCATCTGCGGAGCAGGTAGGACAAAGTAGTGTGTGCCCAGAGAGCCTTCGAAAGTCTAAAGTTGGAGACAATCAGAGGCTGGGGTCCACCCAGGGAGACGTCCTGGAAGAGGAGGAATTCCATCTGAGATCTATGTAGGAAGTCGGGGGAGGAGGCAGTTGAGGGAAAAGTCTCAAAGACAGAGCCTAGGGTTGGGGGGGTGACTGAGAGACCTTCCCAGGAGAGGGTAGGAAGGTGGCCGCAGCTGGCTGGATTTTAATCAGGGGTGTGTCTGTTCACCACAGCCGCCTGCCTCCCAGGGCAGGTGGTGGAACCCAGGGAGCAGGGAAGACACTGGAGACGAAGGAGGGGAGGGGAGCCTGTGAGATGGGGTGGCAGCAATCTTGGGGGACCAGCTAGGAGCTTGCTCTTCCCTGAGTGCCCAGCACCTGACACAGAATCGGGCTAAGGAAATGCAGAGATAACGAAGAAGCCGCGGATGCAGAGAAGAGGTCTGGCGGGGAGGAGGGCGGGCCTGGGCTGAGGGGTGGCTGGAGGGCCGTCACTGGATGTCGGGGTGCTGATGCGGGACCCAGCCGAGGGCCAGCAAGGGACCTGGCCAGCCCCGCCCCTGATTACCCAGGGTCTGCCCCAGCCCAGTGTCCATGTGGGACGGGGGAGTGGGAGGTAGCCCCAGTCAAGGGGTAGCTGCTGGGCGTGGAGCAGACCATCGGCTTCCCGCGGGGCTGCAGACCTTTCTCTCCATGAGAGATTTCAGAGATTTCGTGGGAGAAGAATGGTGGACTCCTTGGCCTAGGGAGCTCCCTTCCACAGAGAAGCCTTGGCTCCTTCTGGGCTTTCTGAGGCATGGGTGCACATCCACCCTCAGACGGGGCTTTCCCAGGGCAGGAGCGAGTCTTTCCCAGTGGTCGTTGTGGGGAAATGCAGAGTGTGGGGCGCGTGCTGCCCACAGGGAGCTTCTGGACTGGCTGGCCAGCAGGGGGCGCTGTGGGCTCAGGCACAGAGCTCTGGCACTGCAAGGGAGGAGGCTGTCCTGGTCAGGCCTTCCTGTGGCCCCCTCCCCCATTATACTTCCCACCCCACCCCCATTATACCCCAACCCCAGCCAGGCTCCTCAACTTCCCAGCCTAACCCCATTCTTCTCCTCCTCCTCTGGCTGAGGAAGGAGAAGCAATTATTATACCCATTTTGCAGATAAGGGGACTGAGGTCAGACAGATGCAAAAAAAGGTGGAACCGAGATGGTGGCCCACGCCTGTAGTCCCAGCTACTTGGGAGGCTAAGGCAGGAGGATGGCTTGAACCCAGGCGTTCGAGACTGCAGCCAGCAATGATCATGCCACTGCACTTCTGCCTGGGCAACAGAGACAGACCCTGTCTCTTAAATAACTAAATAAAGAGTGGTGGGGCAAGTGGATAGAGCCTTGGCTTTGGAGCTAGAAGACACAGGTTACCGGTGTGCTGGTGTGCCAGTTCAGCACCTCACTCCAGGTGTGGGTGGGGCAACCTCTGGGCCTCGCTGAGCAATGCGCTGCAGTTGCAGCCAGGGAGAGGAGTGTGGCAGCCCACCCTGTCCCCGGGCTGAGGAGAACAGCTCTGACAGTGGACATCGCAGCCCCACGTGGACAGCCCTGGGTCCAGGGAGGGGCTGGCAAAGGGGAAGAGGTGGCCTTGCCCAAGCCCTTGTCTGGGTGGGAAGAGCAGACAGCCAGAAAGGGGAAGAGCAGGGGCGTGCGAGCAGGGCAGAGGGGGCAGAGGGGCTGCGCCAGGGCAAGGCCCTGGTCTTTCCGCACTTCTCCCAGGTCGTGGTCATTCATAACACCCGTGGATGCTAAATGGATGCCACGCCTCCTGGTGTGCCAGGCTCTCTGCCCAGCACTCAACAGGCCCAACTGCCCAGCCTGGGAAACAGGTAACGTTATTATCCCATTTGACAGATGAGGAAAGGAAGGCTCAGAAAGAGAAAGGAACTTGTCTGAGGTCCCCAGCAGGCAGCTGGTAAAACTGGATACCCCCAGGCCTGCCTGGCACTTAGCCACCACACTCTCGGTGGGGCTGGGGTCTAGGTGGAGAGGGAACGAAGGCCCTATCTGTGGCGAAGGCCGGGTCTGAGTCTGCAGCTGGGGAGGCACCACAGGGAGGAACTGACAGAGTAGAGGACCCAGGAAAGGAGCTGCAGCCATGCGTCTCCAATCAGGGAGGCCTCCTGAAGGAAGAAAAGGAGGAGACTCTCCAGGCCGACAGGAGGGGAAGAATCGTCCCAGCAGCCTGAGCAAATGGAACGAAGTAGTTCCGGCCCAGCTGTCGCCAGCACGCACGTGGTCTGCGTCCAGCAGTGTCAGCGCACGAAGCTGGACAGGCAGTCAGGGAGCCCCCGAAAGGGGAGGGCACCATGGCATCAGAAAAGAGCCCCTAGCAGTTGCTAGGAGGACGGCCCAGGAGTTCTGACTGGTTCCGCCGGCAGTTCTAAGGAAAGAGATGAGGACCTAAACTATTAATACCGTAGGAACTGGGGGATGAAGCCTCAAGATACCACAGTGTTAGAATCCACCAGATGAGTTGGCTAATCAGATGTGGTGGGCAGAAGGCAGTGGTCAAGCATGACTCAGCCTCTGGCTTGGTGATGGGGAGTGTGACCACAAATTAAGATTTAGCATACACGTGGAGGAATGGGCTGATGAGAGAAAGACAACAAGTTCCGTCTGTATCAATGAGTGTGGATACATGAGTGTGGGATATATATGGACTGTGCAAGCGGAGTTGAGCATTGGGCTCAGAATTAAAAGGGGATAAGGGTTCAAACTACAGCCAGAGTCAAGCTATTCTCTCCAACTGAAGAAAGCAGACAGGGTTGGCTAGAATTTGAGCTTAGTCTGCAACCAAGCAGGGAAGTACAACAATAGGAACACCCACTAGACCTAGCTAGGTTGTGTTCTAGAACTTGGAAAAGGATCCAGGGGTCCGAGCAGACCACAAGCCAAGTTCATGGTGCCGATCACTTTCAAGGTGTGTGCCTCACTAGAATCATTAATAAGAACTCAACTCAGGACTTAAGGGGAGCCTAACAGATCTGAGACCAGGTGAAGACAACTGACCTTAAAGCATTTCAGTGGGGCCTTTTTTCTGAAATCTTCCCTCACTCCCTTCCCTTCACTGCAGGCCCCCAGCCTGTTGGCTGGCTGGTGAGCACTCCCAAGCGCTTCATGCTTGTTATCTCAATGTTTCATCCATAGCCCCTCTACGTGCCAGGTGAGGAAAGAGAATTCCAGCGACACGGGTGCGGTGCTGAGCCCGGGCTTGCTCCTCCCGGCCTCTCTGGGGCCCACTCCCTCCTTACTTGGAACAGCATTCTACAACGTTCCAGGACGTCAAGGGACAGCCAGTGTTGGGTGCAGAGTGGCGAGGCAGAACCCCAATGCCTTTCTCACGGGGACAGTGCGGGAAACAGCTTGCCCTGGCCCAGGGATGCCATCTGCTCTTGGGATTTGTTTAGTAGCGATGGGGTAATAGACGTGACCTCCAGGGTGGGGGGTTTTGGCTTTTGTGGTGGTGTTTTTTTCTTTTTCCTTCTAAGGAACAATTCGTTTTGATCACATAACTAGAGTAAAAGTGACTTGTGTTTAGAAACCTCCCTCTTGCCTGGTCCCTGGCAGTGACATTTGAGGAACTGTCTCCTGGGGGTCACAGAGGATGCTGTCTGGGCAGCTCAAAGGGTTGGCTCTTCTCCCTGCCCAGCCCCACCCACTTCCCGTTGCCACGTCCCTTTCATGCCAAGCCCGGGCAGCTTCACATCCCAGACCGAGGTCAGCTGAGGGGGCCGGAATGCAGCCTTTCCCTGGGGCCTCTTAGCCTCCCACCCTTTGCTGTCCAGCTTAAATGGGGGGCAAGGGGTGCCGAGCAGGACAGTGTGGGAAAGGACACTGAACTCCTCCCTCATCCCACCTGGTTGCAGAGGAGACCAGGCCGGAATGGAGTGGCACACATCTCCGGGCACCTCCGTCATTGCCCTACCTACCCCATGGCACCTTCCATGTGCCACTGACCACAGGTCAGCACTGAGAGGGGTGACAAAGTGGGGGGAGGCAAGAGGGAGCGCTAGGTGATGGGGATGGGTGGCTTAAGCTCCCAGGAAGTTTCTGGGGGATGGGGGCAGAGGAAGGAAAGCTGGGTCCCAGGGCAGTGTGGCCAGACAGAGAGGCGAGCAGATGCCAGCAGGCAGCTCAGTCAGAGCCTGGGGGAGTCTGAGACCCAAAGGCCCATCCCAGAGGCTGGGAGGCAGCTGTGCCTGCACTAGACAGAACTTGAGGCCGGGTGCGGTGGCTCTCGCCTGTAATCCTAGCACTTTGGGAGAATGAGGCGAGCGGATCATTTGAGCTCAGGAGTTCGAGACCAGCCTGAGCAAGAGCGAGACCCCATCTCTACTAAAAAAAAAAAAAAGAAAGAAAGAAATTAGCAGGACAACTAAAAATGTATAGAAAAAATTAGCCAGGCATGGTGGCGCATGCCTGTAGTCCCAGCTACTCGGGAGGCTGAGGCAGAAGGATTGCTTGAGCCCAAGAGTTTGAGGTTGCTGTGAGCTAGGCTGATACCAGGGCACTCTAGCCCAAGCAACAGAGTGAGACTGTGTCTAACAAAAAAAAAAACGAACTAGACAGAACTTGGGAACAATAGCCCGGGCAGCAGAGGGCTGCCTTGGGGACTGTGATCCAAGTGTACACTTGGACACACTGCAGGGCAAGCAGCTTGGCCTCCGTGAAGGCCGCTGCCCTGCAGAAAAGCCCAGCTGATCAGGGAGAGAGGGAATGAGTGTGGAACAGGGATGGGAAAGGATCTCTCGGGACTCGACGGCAAAGAGGTAAACTGAGGCCCCTGTGTGCAAAGCAAGACACGAGGCCAAACCCCTTGGGGACAAAGGGCAAGCAAACTGAAGGTCCCAGTTACCTGCCCTGGTAGTTTCTGGCAAGAGACCTCCACCTCCTTCCCTTCCAGAATATGCCAGGCTGCAGGCTACAGTGCCGAGAAGGAGAAGACGGAGGCGGTGGTGATGTCAGCCCGGGAACTAAGTAAGCAGAGAGCTGATAACATCGCCCAGCTAGGCTTGCTGTGGGCAAGGTGACTCATCCAGACGGGCCCTATGATCACAGGGCGACTGTTGTTGTGCCCAGCCTGCAGGACTGGGGAGGAGGAAGGAGGCCGGGCTGCCGCAACTGTGACAGGTTCCTCGCTTGGTCCTCTGCTTGGGGAGAGACCTTAGAACACAGTGTCCTCCGCCTCCGAGCGGCTCAGGAAACAGCCCTCCCTCCTGCTGTTGCGATTATCTCTGTCCACAGTGTTTGGTGTGTGTTTGTGGGGTGTGTCAGGGTGATTTCCCTACCCGCTGGGCGCTCCGGGTACTGGAGATTGGTAACAGCAGAATGGCTGCCCCCCCAGTTGGACAACCGTCTGGGGAGACAACACCGGATGGCAAACTGCTAACCGCGACCACGTGGCGTCCTCGTGGAGGGTACAGTGTGTTCCTCCTGCTACAGACACCTGTAGATCCGGCCCACTCATTGTTCCCCTGCTTCCTCAGGCCCTACTGAGAGGGTCAAACGGCTTCATCCTTCCCTGTCCCAGGGGGGTGCCATGTACTGTTGTCCAAGTTGAGCACTGTACAACTGGAGGGGGCACCGTTTACGTCGCAGTCTATGTGCCAGACCACAAGGCTGTCCGTGGGGGCCCTGCCCCTTCTCATTTCTAAATTAGTTCTCACTCCCCTCCTCTACCTAGAATTATTTGGCGTGCTCTTAATAAATTTATTTTCACACCAAACTTTCCCCCACTTATCCTTGTTCCTTTATCACCTGACTCCATTCACTCATTCATTCATTCATTCTACAAAATATTGAGTTTGTGCCAGCTACTATCCTAGGCAAGGCAACAGGACAGACCCTCCCTGACTCATGGAGCTCACATGCTAGCTTAGGGGAGAAGCAATAAATAAATAATTTGATACGTAAAACTGCAAGTGACAGTAAGTGCCATGAAGAACACTAAAGTCAGCCCAGGGTAGAGGGTGATAGGGCCTTTCTGGAAGCTCAGGCTTCCAGAAAGGCTTCTCTCTGGGCAGGTGGCCTCTGCGTGGAGACCTGGAGGCAGCAAGGGAGGGGGCCTTCCCAGCAGAGCCCCTCCTGTCAGGCACCCAACGCCAAAAGAAGGTTCTGTCACCTAGCCTGGCTCTGCCAGGAGCCCACAGCGTGGCCCGGGGCATTTGTTTCCCAGGGTCAGGCATCCATTTCCTCCTCGACAAACAAGAGGCCTAGTTGCACAGGTTCTCCAACAACGACATTCTTCTAGCACAAATTCACTCACCCACAGGCACAAGGAACTTCATGAGCTTCCAACTCGACTGGAAGGCCAGCTCGGCCACCTCCACGCTGTGTAACCTCGGGCAGGTGACATGGAGTCTCTGAGCCACTTTCCTGATCTGTGAAACGTCAGGGTGTGTGGAGGGTTAAATGAAGTTGTAGATATGAAACCAGCTGGCACACAGTAGGTGCTTAATAGCTATTTCTAGGGCCAAACCTGGGCGAGGTGGGGTGACGGGAGTGGGGTGAAGAGGTGTCATTAAACTGCTGCCTTTCACACAAGGAGGCTGGAGAGGGCCATGCTGACCCACGGCAGGAAGCTCTGGCTGCCCCGGTCTGCAGTGGCACAGCCCATGGTCCAGGGAGCGGGCCCAGGGCCCGGGGAGGGGATGGGCCACGCGCTCCCCACTGACGTCAGTGGTGGGGTGGGCACAGAGGGCGTGTGGTGGGCCCCGGAGAACTGTCATTCCGCGGCCCAGCTTTCAACTTCCTCTGGGGCCCCGGCCGCGCGGCTTGTCCTCTTCCTTCCTCCTTCGCTCAGGCTGTTTGCGGTGAGCACCGTGCTCCCTTCTCATCTCTCAGAGCCCAGAGCAAGAAGGCGGAAAGTTCGCTGCAGCCCACCCTGGTCAACAAGTCTGTCCCAAGACCCTGCGGGGAGCCCCAGCAGAGCGTGCAGGCGCTCGCCCGCTGTGGGGCGCAAGCAGTCACAGCAGTGACGTGGTTAGCCTGGCTGTCGGCCGCGGCACTTTCCATCCCTGAGCTCACTTGACGTTAATCCTGTGATGCGACGATTTTTATCCCCTTTCGTACTTGAGGACGCTGAGGCTCCAGGAAGTAGGGGCTCTGGGGGCTCTACAGCAGGGCGCATTCATTGACAGCTTTCCTGTGCAGCAGGTGCCTCGCTAAGCAGGCTGCGTATATGAACCCATCTAACCCTCACGGCAGTTCTGCCAGGGAGAACACTAGGGCACAGAGAGGCTAAGTGACTTGCCTGGGGTCATGTAGAGGCGGCATTGAACCTGGATGTCTGGCTCGAGGCCACACGCTTCTCTGCCCTCAAGCAGGATGCCTGGAGCAGGAAAGGCAGCAGGAACAGGCCTCGAGTGCCTGGCCAGGGGGTTGGGCTGCCACTGGCAGGCCCTGGGCAGCCAGGGCAGGTTTCTGGGCAGGGAACCAGCACATCCCCCAGGGCTGGCCACTCGGTGCGTGCATGAGAGATCACTGGGACAGACAAGCCTGACCCCGCAAGGGCTGAATGTGGCACCTGCCCCACAGGGATGTGGTTCTGACGTGAGAAGGCAAAAGAGGGTAATGCTTCCCCCAAAGGAAAGAACTGACAAACAAAGCTGCGTGCCATGCGTCGGGCGCAAAGCACTGAGGATGGAAGTTCAGATGCTAGGAAGAGAGCCGGCAGCCCCTTCCTCTGCCTCCCCCTCCCAGCCGGCAGCAAGGCCTAGCACAGATAGCGACACAGCCCCCGTGCCCAAGGTCTAAGGACAGCCACACACGCATACGTGTGCGAGTGCAAAAAGGGTGGGGACCAGGGGCTCTGCATGTGCTTGTTTGAGCCTGTCCCCACCCCCACCTGCTGCTGCAGCTGCAGAAGACACATGCCCTGACTCTAATCTGCACCTCCGGGGCCTCAAAACCACAGCCACGTCAGCGGCGCGTGCAGAGGGGCTGGGTGGGAGGTGGAGCCACGTACGCAGGGTGCGCAGGTGTGTGCCGGCATACATGTGCAGGGCGGGCATGACTCCAGGGAGGAGGGCAGGGGGTGGGTAGGAGGGAGCTGGACCCTCCCCCACCCACCATGGGCCCAGAGGTCCAGCGACCACTCTGACCCCTCTCCTTCCCTGTGGAGGAGCAGCCACGGCTTGGAGGAAGGGAGGACTCCCATCTCTCCCACCAGGTCCCCTCTTCTCCCAGCTCCAGTCCCAACAACCACCAAAATAAATATCTACAGAACACCTGAAATGGCCCGACAAGCCCTAGGCACTGGGGAAACATCAGTGAAAAAGGCAGCATCCTTGCCCGCGAGGGAGCCGCGTTTCTGTTGGGGAGACACATACATTCCACCGTGTGCAGGGAGGCAGGCGGCTGTGGGAAAGAGGAGCCAGGGCAGGGCTGGGGGTGGAGTGCTGGGAGGCAGCAGATTAGTGTGGGGAGCGTGTGCACATGCAGACCGCAGTGGTCCAGGTAGGCCCCACTGAGAGAGTAACATTTCAACAGATGCTTGGAGACGGGGGAGCCAAGCAGGGAGGAAGAACATTCCAGAAAGAGGGAACAGCTAGAACAAAGTCCCTGAGGCAGGAGCAAGCCTGGCCAGGACCAAAGGAAGAGCAGGCTGGCTGGGGGTGGGGACCAAACTGTCCCTGCACTTCCAGGATTTCTGATGCTAGGGCCCTGGAGGATGGGGGGAGGGAGGAAAGGATGGGGCCAAGCTGCCCTGAGGCCCACAGGGCTCTCCAAGGGGGGCAAGTCCCTGGGGCCACAGGGCCCCAACAAGCTGGCCCTGGGAGCTCATGGAGGGAGTATAGTGTGGAGTTCTAAGCTGCTGCCTGGAGGCTCAGCCACCACCCACCGGGAGGGAGGGAGCCTGAGGTGCCCTTCCCCAACAAAGCACCCATTAAAGCATCCCATGGTGGTTGAGGGGGGCAGTTGACCTCTGGAGATTCGCTTGATGGTTGAATAGGGGTGGGGGTGCAGGGGAAGGAAGGGTGCATCCATGCCCACCGTGCCCTGCAGTTTGTGGGCAGGTGGCATTCCAGGAGATAGTTCTGTGCTAAAGCTGCAAAGCCCCAGAATGTGCAGCGCTGACAGACAGGGCGCCGGGACGTCATTAGGGGAGGACTTCTGATGTCCTAGAAAAGTGACGCGGCTTCTTAGAGGAGGGCGCTCGACCTGGGCCTTTCAGGATGGGAGCAGATTTGAATGGGTAGGGAAGAGAGGACACCTCCATGCACCTCCACATTTGCACACGACGTTCACACTCTCACATCCAGTCCCTGAAGCTCCCCACACGTAGGTGCTCACAGCCAGCAGTCTGCACGTTCACCTCACACACTCAGGGTCACCACACTCGGGGTCTCTGAGGAGACCCAGAGAAAGGCAGAGCACACAGACGTGCCCGAGTACAGACCACACGCCCGTTGCTGTCAGCCTCAGCCGAACCCCACAACCTCCCTGCCTTCCGAGAGACACCACCTCGTGACTACGGACACCGTGCAAGTCACTTGGCTTCGCCAAGATTTGAGGTTCTCTTCTACAGCATGAGGATTTGGTAACACCCGCCAAATGGATTTACCGTGAGATGACAGGTAAGCTGTGTGCTCCAAGTCCAAAACGCTGCTCGGAGTCTGGCCCCTTCTCCCACCTCCACTACGGCCCCCCTGGCTGGGCCACCCTCCGCCTGGTCTCCCTGCCTCCTCTCTTGCGTGGGGCTGCAGTCTCTGCTCCACCCTGAGGCCACTGCTACTGTCCTCCCTGTCCTCCACACCCACCTCTGTGTTTTCACGTCATTCATGCTAAAATCCTTCCAGGGGCCACCACACCTGCCCTCCCAGCTCCCTTTTCTCTCCCCTCCTGCCCTCCTCCAGCCACCCTGGGCCCTCGCTGTTCCTCACACACCCGCAGCTATTCCCCTCTCAAAGCCTCTGCGCTGGCCGCTCCCTCTGCCTGGAACGTCCTCAGGGCTCCTGCTTCAGGACCTACTCCGATGACATTCTCTTAGTGGGGCCTTCCCTGGCCACCCTGGGTAACACTGAGCTCCCACGCCAACATTCTCTAGCCTCCTGCCCTGTTTTTGTCTTCTTAGAATCTTTCATGCTCCAACCACTACGTATTTTATTGATTGGCCTCACTTCTTGTCTGTCTCTCTTACGGAAAAGAACTCCATGGCAGACAAAACTTTCATCTGGTTTATTCTCTGATCCCTAGCTCCTAGGACAGTGCCGGGTTCACAGGACTCAATGAATATTAAATGAATGAATGAAATCAGATTGCAAATCGGCAAGCATTCATAAAACAAGATTAAAAGATAGAAGCGGAGGGAAAAACCTTGAGTGAGCCATCTCCATGTTCCAAGAATCACAACCACGATATTCCTTTATTCTTGAACAACCCTGGGAGGTAAATAGAATCATTCCCATTTTACAGATGAGAAGATGAGATCAGAAAGGTTATGACTAAATTAGCTGGGCTCGGTGTAGTCTCTCAGCTACTCAGGAGGCTGAGGCAGGAGGATCACTCAAGCCCAGCAGTTTGAGGCTGCAATGAGCTGTGATTGCACCACTGCACTCCAGCCTAGGAGACAGAATGAGACCTTGTCTCTAAAAAAAAAAAAAGAAGAAGAAGAAGGAAAGCAGATGCTTTATATATTAGTATTTCTAGCAACATTTTTTTTTCTTGCTTTAATTTTTAGACAAATAAACTGTGTTGCCCAGGCTACTGGAGTGCAGTGGCACAATCATAGCCCACTGTAGCCTCGAACTCCTGGGCTCGAGTGATCCTCCCCCCTCAGCCTTCTGAGTAGCTGGGACTACAGATGTGTGCCACCATGCCCAGCTCATTTTTTTCATTTTTGTAGAGACAAGGTCTCACTCGGTTGCCCAGGCTGGTCTTGAACTCCTGGATTTAAGCGATCTTCTGGCCTCCACCTCCCAAAGTGCTGGAATTACAGGCAAGAGCCACCACACCTGGCCACTTTCTCCTTTCTTTGATAGTCTCTCTGTCAACTTATCATGGTGTATTTTATTTGCTATTTAATGTTATCCTAGGAAAAAACTACAACTTTTAAATGTTAGCATGAATTTTAGTGTTCAACCTTACATGGTACAATGCCAGTTTTAAATGCAAATAAGATAATTTAACTCATATGTAGAATCACCAAAATTATGCAGTTCATATTTCATAGCTCGTATATGCATATATATTTCGTTCTCACCAGAAGAAACACTGCACAAAACTAACTTAACTTTTTATTTCACTTAATATGCATGCATTCTACCAACACTCTCTACCTTTGGTTTACTGATGAGTAAGGAAGGACTGAAAGAAAAAGGAACATCTATACAGGGACAGGAGGTGAGCACCAGGGCGAACATGCGTCTTGCACAGACCTCCTCTGCTCATGCGCATGCACCACTGTCCCATTGGACTTAACTTAAAAAAAACACATTTATGCAGAGAATGAATAAATGAGCTATCCCGTCAAGCCCTGCCCAAATTTTAGAACTGTGAGCAAATAAACTGTTGTTTTGAGCCCCTAAGTTGTGGTGGCGTGCTGTACAGCAGCTGGTGGCTGATAGGATGGTTGAGATCACAGGGCTAGGAAGAGACCGGGCTGAGGTTGAACCCACATTGGTCTGGGTCACACGTCCACACTCCTCTCTACCTCACTCTGGTTTCCTTACAAGTGTTCCATGGTGTTCCTCCTGTTCTTCTTGGTGAGCTGGTGAGTTTAGGGTTGAGCTAGGGAGTGAGGGTTGCTTAGCTACAACAAATCAAAATTATTATTAGAACTTGGAGGAAGCCACATCTGGACTTGATGTGGGGAATGAACAGGGGGTGAGCCTGGGCCCAGTGGGGTGCTTGGACATCTGTTTTCCATCCTGATTCAGTAAATAAAGCTGCCTTCCTCTGCCTACCCTTCCTCCCTGTCCGCTGACCCTGCAGGAAATGGAAGTCAGAAGTCTGGCTGGCCGGAGTGGGCTCTCCTCTGGTGGGAGCTCTCCGCTGACATGCTGGGAGGAGGCAGAGTGCAGGACCTCAGGCCACCTCTGCCTGTGTGCACGCCTTCTCTCTCTCCCCCTCTGAACCAGCGGGGAAGGGAATTTTCAGTGCCTCCCCGGGTCAAGGAATCAGATTTTCCTCAGTTAACTGATGGTTGGTGTTCCTGCCACAGCTATTAGCATGTCAAATTAGTTAAGATGTTTTAGCCACAAGAAACAGAGGACCTCTATTCGATTGGCTCAGACAAGACTGAAAGTGTGTTATCTCACAGGACAAATCCCAAGAATGGGCAATTTCAGGAGAGGTGAGTCCTGCATCCGAACAGCATCGAGGACCCAGCTCGTTTCCTCTTTCTCTTCCCCTCTGCCGTTCTCAGCACTCTGCCGTGTCCTTGGCTAGCTCACCACATGGTCACAAGATGACTGCCAGCACCCCAGAGACCACGTCGTCACCCAACAACGTCCACAAGCAGCAAAAACAAATAAACAACAGGAACTATCTCATCCTTGTGTCCCATTTTAAGATTAAGGAAAACTTTTCCTGGAAGCCCGCAGGTGACTGTCTGCCACCAATCATTGGCTGGAATTGTGCCACCTCTTGTGTCTGAATGTATCCGGAGCAAGGGGGATAGTGCCACTATTGCTGCCTCAGAACTAACCTTGAGCCCAGGAGGAGAGGGACAAAACACACACCTGGAACAACCTGGCGCAGTGGGTGTGAGGAGAGAGTGGTGGGCAGGAGAAGGGGCGCGGGGTGGGCAGCGGGCCTGCGTGCTGCAGCTCATTTGTCGGGGCTGTGCGTTTTTACGGGTGGGGGAACAGCAGGGAGGATTGATATTTACAGAGTGAGCCAGGCCCCCGAATTCTATTACTCAACTATATTGCTTCACAAAGTACTAACGGGGATTATATTTAAAGTACTCAAAGGAAGTACAGTTGTCCCTCCATACTCTTGGGGCATTGGTTTTAGGACCCTGGGGATACCAAAATCTACAGATGCTCAAGTCCCTTGTAGAAGACGGTACAGTATTTGCATACAACCTATGCACATCCTCCCATGTATTAATACTTTAAATCATCTCTAGGTTACTTATCATACCTAATACAATATCAATGTTACGTAAATAGCTGGTATACTGCATTGTTTAGGGAATAATGACAAGGAAAAAAGTCTCTGTATGTGCAGTACAGGTGCAACTCTTTTTTCAGAGTATTTTCGATTGCAGCTGGCTAAACCCACAGGTGAGGAACCCAGACACACGGAGGGCCGACTGTATATGAAAACACAGGGACTGAAGGAGACTTTGCTTCCTCATCAGAGCATCTGTTTAGGTTCTTAAGAGCATCAGTGTTGGAATCAGACCCAGGTTTGAATTCTGACCTGTCCCTTTCTGTTTTTCTGATCTTGCAGGTTATTTAATCCTTCTGTGTCACCTTTTCTTCATATGTAAAATGAGAATCGTAGTACTCATCCTTGGACTGTTTTATTAACCAATATACCGCCTGGCATATAGAAAAGGGTCAAAAAATATTTTGGGTCCATGGAACCGTGGGACCGAGCCGGGCTATCTCCTGCAAAGCCACGCTCCTCTCCTTCCCTGAGCTAATCTCCGTCCTCCCGGCCCAATTCTCAGTGCCCAGCTCCAGATGCTCTCCTCCTCCCTCCCTCCCGCCCCTCACCCACAGCACTTCCCCACCTTGCCTCTAGACAGGGTCCCAGCCACATTTCGGATAAGGCCACTAGATTCCTCCGTGCTGCCCACCCCTCAGAATCACTGCTCATCAAGTCCAGGTGTGTCGCACTGCAGGCCCCTGTTCCTGGCCATCCGCGCGAATCCTGACTTCTTTGTGTTTACTGGTCAGGGCTCTTGGTTGCAAGCAACAGAAAGCTCACAGACTCCTCGGGCTGGTGGAGAGCCAGGCTCAGGAACCAGGGAGGACTGGACTGCAGCCAGAACCCCAGCCCGAATCACACCTTGAGGCCAGACCAGGGAGGACAACAGAACAACTGACCTTGGGACTGGCCCTGAGGACCTGCTGCCGCGGAAAACTCCCTCCTGCTGCTCCTGCTGCTGCCTCCACTCAGGTCAATCACATTCCATCTTTGCTTCTTTGTATCGCCTGCTTAAGAGCCAGCGTTCCTGAATGGGTGTGTCTGATTGGCTGAGCCAGGTCACATGCTTGTGCCACAGCTGCAAGGGAGGCTGGGAAAGTGAGATCTGGTTTCCAGAAGGGGGGAAGTTCTACCTCCTGGTGAGACTCACAAGGTAGGGGGTGCTCCGAACAGATGCCCAGAAGGGATAAAGGTCCACCCTGCGGGGTGAGGGGGGCAGGGTGTGCGGCTGCCCTCCCATCCCCCACACCAGCATCAGGGGCAGCTGCATGGTCAACAGGGTGCGGGAAAGTCTCCTCCGCACGTGGAATCAGAGAACACCAGAGCGGGGCCCCACCTCGGGAATCTCTGCAAAAGAAGTCTGAGGATGACAGAAGGCCCCCTAGTTTTTATTTTGCTAAATAAGAATATCAGAAACAACAAACTGCTTTCTGCTCTCACCACCATTTCACCAAAAAGAGGACATCTTAAACACCAAGAAAAATAAAAGGAGAGCAGAGAGCAGGATTTTAGAATAAAGTATAATCCTTTAAGTTAAATACATGTCGGCTTTAAGAAAAACGCACTATGTTGTCTTGATTTTTCAGGACTTTCTCTGAAAACCTGTGAGAAGATCATGACACAACTGACTTTGAACGTGGACTGTGGAGTAGATAGCAGCCTGTGTCAGTGCTGTTTCCGATGCTGTTAACTGCGGGGGTTACGTAAGTCCCCGTGGTGAGACCGTATCCCTGTTCTTAGGAAACACACCCTCAAGTATTTAGAGGTAAAGGGGCACGATGTCTGCAACTTAGTCTTAAATTGGGAAATCTGGGGAAAAAACTATAGACACACATACACATATATACAGAGAGAAAAAAATAAAGCAAGGGGAAAAACGTAAACAATGGGTAAATTTGAGTAAAAGTTATGCCTCAGTCTTTGTACTATTCTTGCAATTATTTTATAAATCTGAAGTTATATCAGAATGAAAAGTTATCCCAAAAAAAGTTAGCAGTGAGTTAGCAGCAATTCGCAATACGGGCTGGTTTTCCTTTGGTACGTTATCTATTTTTAGTACTGTTTGAATTTCTATGAAAATGTACGATGTTCCTCATCATAAGGAAGAAAGACAAAAATTAAAAAGAAAAAGAAAAGGTCATGACATACTCAGTCTGGCATGTGACACTCGCCGATCTGGCCTAAGTTCCCATTCTACAGAGACTGAGGCTGGTGCAGGGCTGTGGCTTGCTCAATGGCACAAGCGGGTGTCGTCTGAGTCAGGACTCGATCAGGGCTGTTCCCAGCACAGTTTCCTTCCGTGCCAGGATGCTGTCCCCTGAAGCTGAGTTTAGGCCCTGAGGATAGGGAGGGCCAGGCAGGACTGGGCAGGATGCCAGGTCCCATAAGAATGTGTTCAACTTTTTATCCCCGTAAGGTCCCTTCAAGCCAAGGAAAGTGATCAAGAATTACTCCCTACACATCTGCTCATTTCTCCGAAGGGAAAATTGAGACCCTGAGAGGTTCTGGGACTTGCCAAGATCATACTGCAAGTTCAAGATTCTGAAGTTGGCCCGGCAGAGCGGCCCATGCTAATCCTAGCACTCTGGGAGGCTGAGGTGGGAGGATTGCTTGCGCCCAGGAGTCTGAGGCTGATGCCACGGCACTCTAGCCCGGGCAACAGAGCGAGACTCTGTCCCCCCGGAAAAGACTCTGAAGTCGAGGGACAGAGTAATCGGCCAAATTTGGCTAAGTCACCTCAATCCCAAGTTAGAAAGGAACAAAGGAAGGGGCTGTAGGAACGTGAGAGGAAAGGGAGGAGAAAGCCTGCAGTGTCAGGGTTGAGAGAGTCCCCTTCCCTCACCCCTTCCACTCTGGATGTGGCTTCGGTTGTCCTGAACTCAAAAGAGGAAGGAACAATGTTTTGCAGGTGCAGAATGTTCTGCAGCTTCGGGAGGCATCGCTCACATGGTAGTCCCTACAAATGGTGGCTCCTGGAGTTGTGCAGTGGCCAGCCGGCACAACTGTACATGGCAACCCTATAAAAGTCATTCGTTGTTGGGGGGCAGGGGTTAAAAGGAAACAGGAGTGACTAACACTGTGGCCTGGATTAACTAGTGACTGATTCCATCTGTTCAATCAGTTACTATGTATTGTCACAGATTATATGCCAGGTACCATGCTAGACGCTGAGGCTTCTCAGGCTTGAAATACACTCTAGGGAGGAGCCAGGGGCAGGGACAGGGGTGGAGAGGCAGCCCTCCCAGAAAAAACCCCACAGGCCTTCCCCTCCCATTCCTCCTTCCCCTCTGCTCAGCCTTCTTCATCCTTCAGGCCTCCTGGAAGAAGCCCTCCTGACACGCCCCCACCCACCCCAACTGCATACACCATTGTGCTCTCTGCTTTTCTATGTCTCCTCCACCAGGTGGTGGGAGCCTCAGGCTCCAGGCTGCAGTGCAGCTCCTTCCCCCCATTTGGCACCTAAAATTCATTCATACATTCATTTGTTTATTCATTCATTTGCTTTACTTCTTTTTATTTTATTTTTTTAAGAGACAAGGTCTTGCTCTGTCACCTAGGCCGGAGTACAGTGGCATAATCATAGCTCACTGCAATCTCCAACTTCTGGGCTGAAGTGGTCTCCCCTCCTCAGCCTCCTGAGTAGCTAGGATTACAGGTGTGTGCCACCATGCCCAGCTACTTTTATTTTTTTGTAGAGATGGGGTCTTGCCATGTTGCCCAGGCTGTCTCAAACTCCTGGCCTCAAGCAATCCTCCCACCTTAGCCCCTTAAAGTGCTGGGATTACAGGTAGGAGCCACCACACCCAGCCTGTTTTACTTCTTTTATTCCACAGACATTTGTCTATTTGTTAGCTAGATGTTCTTAATGAAGAAAAGAGATATGTACTTATGGTTAAAAATAAAATTAAACAGAGCAAAAGCAAAAAGTAATTCTCCCTCCATTCTCCTAGTTTCCCTCTCAGAGACAACTACTTATCTCAATTTCTGAGTCTCCTTCCAAATATTTCTAGGCATTTCCTAGAATATAAATATAAATAAACATAAACACATGTGTGAGAAGTATATTTTATTTTTTTCACAAAATAAGTCATACATTACACATCGTGCTGCACCTTGGTTTTTCTTCACTTAGCACCACATTGAGGTAAATGTTCCACACCAACACGTGCACATATCCTTCCGTGGCTGTGGACCATTTCAGAATGGGATGTCTCACCATTTATATCAGTCCTCTATTGTCCACACTGATCTGTTCTCAGTTTTCCATGGCAGTGAAGATCTGTCTCCATGCATCTTTGTACATCTGTGTGTATATTTGGAGCCTTGCTTCCTTGAAGTATAATTGCTGGGGCAAAAAGGATGTACACTTTGCATTTTGACAGATATCATCCAATAGTCCTCCAAAAAGTTACAACAAATTGTACCAAAAACCATCTTTTGGTCTTTACCAATCTGAGATATGAAAAAAATGGTATCTCATTTTAATTTGCATTCTTTCTTATGAGGGATGTCAGCATTTTTTTTTTTCATGTTTCCAATCATTTGTATCATATCTGTCTTACCTCTCTTCGACAGTGTCCAAGGAGCCACTGTGGGCCAGGCTGTTCATTCTCTCAGTGCCATAGGCAAGGTGTCTGGTGTCTATGAAGATTTCAAGGTCCTACACAAAGGTTTTAGACCTGGGGAGTCCCAGGAAATGTATTGGCTCCCAAATGTCTTTAAAAGAACAGAAAATTAAAACTACAATTATATCATTTAATGTCAACAAACCATAATCTTATGGCAACTTCATTAACTAGAAAACCTGGAAATGATGAACACGTCACTATATTTGAAAGCAATTGGTTGGTTTAGATGTTCTCATTTCAAAGAATTCCCAAGTATACATGATGCTTTTCAAGAAATTAGAGTCAATCTTAAACCAGTGAACTGTAGTTGTATAATTTCACAATCATTATTTGTAAACCCTTTGAAAAATTTTGCTATAAAATGACATTCAATGTGGGATCAGAGTGCATTTTAGTATGTTTCATGTGGCTTGGAAGGGGCTCCAAAAGTAAGTGTGTCAAGGCAGTTTTTATTTGAAAAGCCTGAAAACCTGTGAACCGGGCAGATGTGGTCTCTGCCCTCACGAAGCTTTCAGTCCACAAACAAACCAGCCTTTCGACAAAAGTAGGAGATGGTGAAGGGGATCAGAGCTGAGTCTTGGGCTAGCCAAGGATTCCTGACTTCTCTCCCAACCCTCGCGGTTACCCCAACTCCCAGACTAGTGGCTCAGCGCTGGACACAGGAATTTGGGGAAGCCCAGTGGAAATGGCTCTGTGTAGGGAAGGATGGGGTGGCGGTGATGCTATCTGTGGTCTTGGGGCCAGCCTTGCATGGAGGCGAGGGAGGAGGGACACGGAGATTGGGAGGAAAAGGGACAAATTGTCCCCAAATGACAACTTGAAACTGCAGAACAAAATGTGTTTTTTCTCTTTCATACTCTCCCGTCTTTTAAAGGGAAATAGAGCTCTTTCCTTGAAAGGGACCATCTGGGGGTCTAAGGCACAAGTGTGAAGGTTTTAAGACTGGGAGGTGAGTAATTCTGCACCTACCCCCTCCTCCCTGTCTGTCTTCCCTCCACGTCTGAAACTGAGAAGGGATAGGGCAGAGAGAACCACTGGATGTTCCACCACCCTCCAGCGGGAAGTGGTATCAGAGCCCCTTGTGTGTGTGTGTGTGTTAGCCCCCCCCCAATACTCTGTCCCCAGTTTTTGGCATCAGGCTTGGCACTGAGTTATACTCAATAAAGATCTATTAAATGCAGTTGAACTTCATGGCACAGTGGGGTCAGATGAGCCTAGTTTGGAATCCCACCTGTGCTCTTTACTAGCATTGTGACCTTGAGTAAGTTGTTGTCCTCCTCTGAGCTCAGTTCCTTTGTTTAAAAAAGAGCATAAGAAAGCCTAGCTCAGGCTTGGCGTGGTGGCTCACACCTGCAATCCTGGCACTCTGGGAGGCTAGGCAGGAGAATCACTTGAGGTCAGGATTTCAAGACCAGCCTGAGCAAGAGCGAGATCCCGTATCTACTAAAAATAGAAAAATGAGCTGGATGTCGTGTTGTGGGCCTGTAGTCCCAGCTACTTGGGAGGCTGAGGCAGGAGGATAGCTTGAATCCAGGAGTTTGAGGCTGCACCGAGCTGTGATGATATGATGATGCCACTGCACTCTAGCACGGGTGACAGAGCCAGACTCTGTCTCAAACAAAAAAAAAAAAAAAAAAAAACAGAGAGAAAGGAAAAAAGAGAGAGGAAGGAAGGAAGAAAGGAAGGGAGAGAGAGAGAAAGAAAACCTGGTCCATAGGGATATTGCAGATCGAATGAAATGAAGTGGGCAAGGCACCTTGCTTGGGCGTGGCTGCTTGCCCTGGGGCTGCCACAGCAGGAGAGCAGCCTGAGCAGAGGCCCGTGGAGGGCAGGAGCAGGGTCTGCCTGGGCGAGAGGGTGTTTGTGGGGAGGAAGAGATGGGGGTAGTGTGGGAGAGGCTGTCCACCAGCCTGAGAGGACTTTGAGCTTGCCCTGGTAGATGCCCGCAGGGAGCCATTGAAGGTTCTGCAGCAGGAGAGAGACCTGCAAAAGGGAGGTAGCTGGGATCCCATGTCTGCCACCATCTTCCATGGCCACGGCCTGGACCCTAATGTGTCCATGCCGCCCTCTTCCCTTTGTGCAGCCGCTGTCTCCATCCCGGGAGGGGCTCCTGAGCTGCCACCAACACCATGTCTGGGAGAACAGCAGAGCTTGAGCCCAAGGCCGAGGTATAGCTAAGGACTTTCCCTGCCTGGGCAGGATCCGCTCTGTGCCCTCCTCGCTGGGTGATCTGGATGTCTTTGAGCCGTGGCTTTCTCCCTGAGAGTGAGATGACAGTGCTGACCTCACAGGGTCCTTGTAAGGGTTAGAGGAGAAAATACCGTAAAGTGCTTAGCATCATGCCTGCCTTATAATTGGTGCTCAGTGCACAGTAACTAACTTTTAGAGAGATGACCAGAGTGAGAGAAGATAAGGACATACAGAAGAGAGAGAGAGGAAGTGTCAGAGTCAGGGGAAGGTGACACCCAGGATGCCGGAGCTTCTGCCTCTCTGGCTGGTCCCTGCAGCCCAGAAAGAAGCCCCCTCGGAAGGGGTGGTGATGGAGGGGCCCAGAGATTTGGTGAGACCAGAGATCATCCCTGACCTACTTCCTCTCACCTCCAGCCCAGCATGGCCCACTCCTCGGGCTGATCAGGCTGGGCATTGGGGGGCTGCTGAGCCCAGGAAGGTTCCAGAGCTGGGCCTCTGGCACAGGGGCCGTGTCGAGAGACAGGAGGTAGGGCTGCAGGTGGGAAGTTCGGGAGCTGGGATTCCCCGTGTGTCACTGGGGCCCCAGGCCCAGCCCACCCTGGTTAACTAGAGGTCAGAGGCTGCGTGCAAAGAGCTAGAGGCCCCGGCTGAGACAGGTTCCCTTGCAGGCAGGCCAGCTGGGCCCTCCCCAGTGGCTGGACACCTGCACAGGTGTTTGGGGAATCTACAGGCTGTTACTTCTAAAAATACAGCCCCGCAGCCTGGGAGTCAGCCAGGTGTGGCTGATAGGCACACATCCGCTCTGGGCTTGCACAGACCCCAGAGGACATGCCAATACCCGCAAAGACACATATTTTAGTTCACACATACATGTCCTGATTTAGGCTGGCCCTGTCCATGACAGGCCCCTTATCTACAGGCTCTGGCCACCCTCACACTCCCCTGTGCCCTGATACACACAAGCCCAACGGCCTCTGGGGGGGTCCCCAGCTGGGACATCCACCTCCTGAGGGCAGGGGCCCTGTTGGTTTTGTTCACGGCGGCCTCTCCAGCACCTGTAACAGTGCCCAGCAAATGCCGGTGCTCAGGAATGTTTGCTCTATAAATGAATGCCACACATACATTCTGTGATGGATTACTCCCCGCCACCCTACCCTGCCCTGGTACTCTGAATTCTAGGAGATCTGGATGGAATAGCGCCAGGAGGCCTATCCGTCTCTGACCTGGCCACCCCCTCACACCCACAGTCCAAGCGGGGGTGAGGGGAGGTGTCCCAGGGAAGCTGCGCTTTGGGGAGCAGCAGCTTTGAGCTTCTGTTGGGGAGGCAGGCAGGGATCCTGGTTTTCTACAGCAAAACCTCCCTGGGGGAGCCACAGCACCAAGCTGGTACACACCGAGCAAGGTGTGGGTAGGTGGTCAGGAGGACTCCCTGGAGGACAGGAATCTTGCACAGGTGAGAGAGGAGAGGACCTTCTGGGAAGAGGGCTGGAAGGGACCCTAGCCCCCTTCACGCCCCTGAAGCGCGGGGTGTGACCACTCTTGATTCCAGGTCTATGCTAGGACTGCGTGACACCCACGGGGTGAAGAGCAGGCTGACTGGGCAGGCCCGAGCACCAGGGACGTTATGACTGTGGGGGCTACTGAGGGACCAGGGTGAGGCCCTGGTTGCAGCCGGCATCACACAAGTCGAGAATGAGGTACCTGAGGAGAGGACGAGGGACAGACAGGTGCCAATGGATGCCAAATGGCCTGAAAGGTGGAGGAGGATGGATGGACAATAGAAAGGGAGAAATGAGTGGGTGGAGGAATGGACACTGGGTGGGGACAGATGGGGCGGAGAGGTGGGGAGCATGCCGAGAGGGCTGCCAGGCCTCCTTCCCTGCAGTCACCCTCGGAACCCCACAAGGGTGAAGACCCAGCTACTCCAACCCCAGACCCTCTGGTCTCGGCCCCATTCCATACCCTCCCAGGCCAGGCTCCAGGGAAGCCAACACCTGCTTGGCCTGGTGCCCAGAGACACACCTTCCAGCCAGGTACAGTCCTGCTGCTGTTGCTGCTGCAAGCCCAGATGTGGAATCACCTCCAGGTTTTCTCACCTCCGCAGGTGTGCATAGGATGGGCTAACACCCTCCGGCCCTCC
>CAUYSK010121779.1:0-59206 GCA_963575035.1 Avahi laniger | reverse complement strand
CCAGATTCATGTCTTTTCCGGATCTTCAGAAAGTGACCTTATTGGAAATAGGACCATCGCAGATATAACTATTAATTGTTAAAATGGGATTATACTGTTAAGGGTGGGTCCATAATCCAATATGACTAGTGTTCTTATAAGGAGAGGAAATTATTAATAGGACACAGACACACACAGAGGGGAGACCACGTGGAGACAGGGAGGAGACGGGCCCCGCAAGCCAAGGAGAAAGGCCTGGAAGAAACCAACCTTGCTGATACCTTGATCTCAGACTTCTAGCTTCCAGAAACACGAGGAAATGAATTTCTGTTGTGTAAGCACCAGTCTGTGGCACTTTGTTCTGGCAGCCCCAGTGGACTTATGTAGCAGGGATGTTGGAACCCGGACATGGGCGGCTGCCTCCAGTTTGTGTTCTTACCCATTCCACTCTGGGGCTGGGATGAGGGGTCCCCATCAGTGACCTTCTTCCCCAACTTTTCCCACCCTTATAACAAATGTGTTTAAAAACATGTTGGCACGGCACTCCTCCCCCCGTAAATTTCCAGGTAGATGCTCCCTGGAAATGCCAGGAGGAGAAGTCAATTCAAAGTCAGGAAGGAAAAAAAAAAACAAAACCTGAAATGAGATCATTTAAAATAGGATGAGAGGATTTTTAAAGCTCCCTGGGATTTGGCTTGGAAGCTGGAGATCAAAAAGAAAAGTCCCAGAGCTCCCCTGTCTTCTCATTACCCCACGGTTATGTAACGCGCTGCCCTGTCTGAACCGCAGACCGGAAATTCCTGCTGGGACAACACCACTCTTTCTATTAAATCCCTCATTTTACAGCTGTTGCAGTGACAGGCAGAAAATGTATGGGCTGGGGGTGGGTGGTTAGGGATGGAGATTGTGGGCAGCAGACTTCCCCTGGGACAGCTCCCAGCTCCAAACCTCAGAGAGGGAGCCCAGAACACCCTCCCACAGCCAGTCTTGGTTTGCAACAGCAGAAGTCTCACCACCACTTGCTTTCCCAGAGCTTCCCTGAAACAAGTGTTATGGGTGGAGTCCCGTGTGCCCACGAGAGAAGACACCAAGGTCAGCTCCACTGTACTCCTCAAAGCCCTGCTGCTTTGAGACCCAGGGTGGTGGCTCCATTCCTCACTGGTGGTGGAGGGCAGCGTGAAGAAGGCCCTGGACACATATCCGTGGCTGTCATAGCCCTGGAAGCCTCTGGTCCAACACCTCAGGCAACACTCAGAAGTGCTCTAGGGACACCTTCTAACCACCGGTGAGGAGTGAGTGTGTGCACATATGCGTGGGCATGGAGCCCACCGGGCATCCTCCAGGGTCCAGGCTAGATTCTCAGACCTTATCAGACCCCAGAGTCCAGATGAAGTGAGTCCAAAGGACCCAATCGAGAGGAGCCCTATGAAATCAGATTCACCTGGAGCCTGTCCCATGTGATTGTTAGCTCTCAGCCGGGGCCATTCCCACTTGACTTCACATGCAGCCCCCAGCATTGTGTGTGATATGCCCTCGTTCCACCCAGATGTGAAGCCCTTGAGGGCAGGGGCTTCATCTACTCGGGTCATCCCAAGCGGGCACTCAGTAAACATTGACCGAATGAAAGCAAGAGTGGGCAACGGTTCTCCTGTTCGATGGGAAACTCCAGGCATCTGTAGGAGGTGGTTTCCTCCCTTCCTTCCTCCCATTTGCTCAGAAAGGCCCTGAAGGGCATTCTAAGCTGCCCAAGAAGCACCCTGGACAGAACCAGGTTTGGGCTCTTGGCTGAAGATGTCTTCAGGGGGAATGGGATACTGGAGGGGAACTGCCGTCCCCAAGGGGGTGGCTCATCTTTGATGGGTCACGACTCCTAAATGGCTCCTAGGCCTTCCAGTGCCCCCTGGATATTAGATATTTCCTGGAGCCCGTTTTCTTGGGGATGATTTTGATCACAGAAGGCTTTCATTCACAGTGCCAGTGCCTACAGTGTGGGTGGCTCCAGCACCAGCGGGTAGGTCTAGGTCGGCTGGCTCAGACGGATAGTGAGCCTGGGAACGGGGCGGGGGTGTGCGAGTCACAGCACTTGTTAAAATGTTGCCATGCACTCACCTCAACATGCTGCTGCTGACTGGGTGTGGGTGGACACCCAGAGGTCCTGGAGGATGCTCTCCAGGGGGTTGGAAGGCATACGTGGTAGGCGTGGAGAGGTGACACTCAAACCCCTACAAGGAAGGACCTGCCGCCCAGCTGCAGGGGTGTGGTCACTGGGCAGCCTCCCTCAGCTCCTCTGGGCTGGGCTGCCTCAGCTGCAGAGAGGGGCCTTGCCCAGAGGGCCCAGAGCCACTGGCCAAGGGAGGCAGTGGTATAAAGTTCTGGCAGTTCTGGCACAGCGTGGGTCGTATTTGTTCCAGAACTTCTTGCCAGATTGGCCGGGGCTTTGGTGAGCTACCCTTCACAGGCATCGAGCCCTAAAAAAACTTCCACCCAAAACTCTGTCCCAGCATCTGCTTCCAGAAAACTCAACTAGTGATAGTATATAATTAATTCACTTAAAATTCTTCACTCTGATTCGATCCTTCCCTGATAGATTTTTGTTTTAAAGGACAGAACCAAAACTAAACCAAACAACAACAAAACTAACTAGAAAAGGAATTAAACCACTTAGTAGGAAAGATTCTCTATCCCTTAGAGGTCTGTTCAAGGATGAAGCTAAAGACCACATAGTCTGTGAAATTAAGGCTTAAAAGATTACGGCTTAAAAAAAAGATTTATGGTTTGGATAATCAGCAAACAGAAGAGATTCACTAATCACAACACACAGGCGCACACACATCCCACCGGAAAATTTCAATTTGGATTGTTAATGCTAACCAAGTGGCTCATATGATCTTCTTTCTAATTCAACCTCATTATTCGTTATCAGTCTTAATGTTCTTAGCAGAGTGATCCAGGTCAGGGATCTGGGCTGGGGCTGAGTCCAGAGGTTAGGTCACAGCAGCTGGAAAGTTGGTGGCGTTTTAATTAGAATCCACATGGCCTCCAGAGGCATCTCAGTGTCACAGACTGCACTTCCCCGACTCTCATTTGGCCTGCGTCTTTGGTTAATAAGAGCCCGCTGTGCAGTAGCACTTGCTCTCCCGGGGCCCACAGTCTAGTCACCGAGAATAATGCAGGAAAAGTGGGAAAGCAAAGCAGAATGGGATCAGAATGGGTTTTCATCGGGCTCTGCAGTAAAGACCATCGTCTGGAGGAAGGAGGTTGATGAGCCTGTCGCACTAGGGGACAGCTCCCAGGAGAAGAAGGGCTTGGGCCAGGCCCTGCAGGCAGCACATTCTAGTGCATATTGCACAGGCAAGAACATATTAATAGTTCATTTTTACAGAGTATTTACTATATATCTGGTCCCATTCTAAGTACTGTACATGTATGGACTCTTTTAACCAGTGCACTGACCTCACAAGGTAAGCTATTATTAACGCATTTTATAGATGAGGAAACTGAGGCACTGAGAATTTAAGAAATTTGTTCAATGTCATACAGGTAGCAAGTGGCAGAGAGGGGATTCAGCCCAATAGTCTGGCTACAAATCTCTAACTCGTAATCACACTTTCAATCACAATCTTTTCAAGGTGGCACTCTAGCCAACCCCCACACAATTTTATAGAAATGAAAGAAAATACAAAATCTGATTTTCTGCCTGACCACAAACTCTGTTGGGAGTTTGCCAGACTTGGGGGAATATCATAGACCAGTTGGATTGGATGGAAGCTTCTTAGACCGCGTCTACAGTATCTAAGTTTAAGTCTAAGTTCTAGGAAAGTCTAGCTGTCAAGGAGACCTCAAGTCAAAGTCACACACTGGAGGAGTTGTGAGTGTCCCAGGATGACTTACCGCTTCTGCCCCATTAAGCCATCAGCTGGGAAGGCCTGTAGGGAACGCTGGCCTGGCACAAAGCCCGTGAGGAATTTCAGAACACAGCAACCAGGGCGGGCAGTCAGTTTTACTTCCTGCAGTCAAAAATCTGGGAGGCACGTTCTCACGGCTGTCACGAACCCAAAGATGACCATTAGTGCTGGGCAGTGTTGAGCCACCTTCTCTGGCCTTATTCTCATCAACACATTTATCTATGATTTTGAGAAAGATCAATCCTTCCTGGAGACTTGCCAGATGCAAACTGGCCCCACCCTTATCACAGGATCGGCCCTGCTTATCAGATCTGTGGATATACACAGCGAAGAGGCAGAGCCAATGCCCTGCATGAGAGAATCAAGATTCAAAGAGATGTCACCAGCCTGTGCCAGGACAAACAAGGGTGGTTTGAGACGGATGAATGCAAAGAGTCGCCCATGTAAATACAGAGCAGGGTGGTGCATGGGAAAGATATCCGGAGATTGGAGCTGCTAGAAACTTCCTGTGAGCCAAGAGTTAGCAATAACGGCTACGAGGACCAGTGGTGCAGCCTTCAGCTCGGTGAAAGGGTGTTTCATGTGAGGGGAAAGAGGTGGGCATCTCTCTGTGTTCAGCATTGGTCATTACCCTTCTTGAGAAGGTATCCTCCAGGCCTGGATCCCTCCCCAGAGTGGAGACACTGGCCATGCATGAGTATCTCTAAGAGGGGCAGGTGTCTGGAGGAAGTTCCAGAAAAGAGTTGAGATGACCAAGAGAGGCAGAGAAAAGTTCCCATTGTAGGTGGAAGCAAAGCCTGGGGGTTGATCTGAGATCTTCCTTTTACGATTGACGAAATAGGGAATGGATGTATTCTGTCTGGGCAGAGATGGCAGAAATGGAACCAACTGCCACACACTCTAGGGAGGGAGAATTCAGCACAATACCATACAGAGCTCTTGTAAAAATTAACAGAAGAAATGCCCTGCACAATGGTAAGATCTCTATCCCTGAGCGATGGAATGATAAGCCACTGAGGATGGATGGGCAGTCGATCCTGTCGTTTGTTCATCATCGGTCGGTCGGCAAGTGGATATTGAGCACATTTAGGCATCGGGGATACAGTAGGAAACACAGTTGATAAAGCTACCTGCCATGATACCCACATCCCACTGTAGGAAGATGTATGATACATAAATAGAAAGTAAATGATATAGCATGTTCTGTGATGATACATATGATGGAAAAGAATAAAGCAGAGAAAGGGGATTGTGAACTTAAGTAGGGTGGCCGAGGAAGACCCCAGTAAGATGGTGACATTTGGAAAGGCAGGAGAGACTTCAGGGAGCGAGTGCAGGTGTCCGGGCAGCGTACGGATAGTACATACGGAAAGCCACGGCCTGGAAGCAAGTGTGGAGAGAGAAGGGACATCGTCAGAAGATAGAACACAACACGACAGTGAGGAGATGAGAAAAATCCCATCGTGGAGACTGGGTGGAGGCAGCAAGAGGCAGGGGGACAGAGGGCAGCGTGGAGCCCAAAGGCCGGGGAAGAAATGTTTCCAGGGGGAGCAAGCAAGTGCCAAGCGCTGCTTTATGTCCAGGAGGCAGAGGCTGACAATCAGCGTTAGACTTGCCCACGTGGGGTCACGAGGGCCTTTGACAAAGCAGCACCATGAAGAGGACCAAGAGCCCCTTCAGGCTATACTGTATGGGGAGAAAATCTGGACTACATAGTCCCTAATGTTCCCTTTGAACTCTAAGGTCCTACGCTCTTATATATCTCCATTCCAGAAGAAGTTCTGGTAAGCAGAAGTGCAGTAGAAGAGGAAAAGGCTACCCCGAGTCCTGAAGGTCAACCAAGCCCGTGGAGAGGGTACAGTTTTGACCGAAGGTTCTGCTGCAGCCAGGGATATCTTCCCATTTCCATGCATCTAACTAGTGGTTATGGATGAAAATGGAGACCATTTACATATGGTCTGCTCTGCTTGGAGAGTCCTGAGTGAGGACTCAGGAATCTGGTTAAGGTATCAAGCTCGATTCCTGTCTTCAAAGACTCTCTCAGTGGGTTACATCCACTTCTCTTCTGCTCAGTCCCAAGAACCATTGCAGTGACAGATCTAACCTTCACTCTAAGGATTGAGAAAAACACAGAGAAGTGTGGAATCTTGCAGTGGAGACAGGCTGAATGAGATTCATCTTTTATCCCAAATTTAGTTAGACAGCCTATTGAATTTGCAGCATTTAGTGCGTCGATGAGACTTGCCCCAAAGGCTTCCTTCTGGGAGGGAGCGAGTCACTTAGATCTAGGTCTGTCCTGGTGTCCTAGTTCCCCCTTCCTCCCATCCTTCTTGGAAAGGGAATTCAGCATCTATAAAGCCAGTATCTTCCTACCTGAGCATGGAGGAGTGGGCACTGTGCCCTCTGCAATGCGTTTCTGTGGCCTGGAGCATGGCAGGCACAGCCTGTATCTCTTGCTATGTCTCGTCTACATCAACCACTTCCATACCTGTAGGCTGGGCTTCCATCATCCACTGCCTGTGCCTTTGTCCAGGAGTTCTCTGGCTGCCCGATCCTGCTCTGCCCTCACATGGGGCAGGCTGGCTGAGCTGGGAAGTCATACCCTCAGGGGACAGCTCTCCACCAGTGGACAGCCCAGTTCCCCCACCTCTCAAGGGCATCGCTCTGAAGTATGTGTTTCCCTCCTCCCCTTTGCTTCCTGGAGCTCCTCATGGGACTGAATCTGGCCATCCAGAGCAGTGACCTGCTTGATAACTCGTCTTGGTTGCTTCTTTCTCTCCTTTGTCTCTTCATCCCACCCTCCACCAGTGTTTTCTAAGATCACATCCCAAATCCCTTACTTGTTTTAGAATCTTTGTCTGAGGGTCTACTTCTGGGGAATACAAAACTGGACATGGGGAAAAGGCCCCAAGGTCTGGTGCCCCTGGATTCTTGTCATTCCTCTGAATGACCATCCCTGCCAGGATGCAGGGCAGGTGGCTGCCTAGGTGATGGGCTTGGCATCATGCCTGTGTGGGAGGCCCCAGTTCAGCCCCACCATTCTGTCTCTCAGCCAAAGTGGGGTGGGCCAGATCTTCTCTCAGTTTCATTTTAGCATTAATGTTCTATACCTTGGAGAAGCGAAATTGCAACTAGAAGATCCCAATATTTATCTGTGTAAATGAAATAACATTTGGTATAAAACAGAATGAAAACCAAAAGAGATAAAAGGTGGGGGAGAGTAAGGAGGAAGAGAAGGAGGATGGGGAGAAGGAGAAGGAAGAAGAAAGAGGAGGAAGGGGAAAGAAATAGGAAAGAAAAATAAGAAAAAAAAAGGACCAAGTTTCATGAAAAGCTTTATTTCACCAGGATTGGCGTGATGGACTATAGCTGGCTCATAAAGAAAACAAATGAGCAGTTTTCCACCCGAGGTCCTTGGTGTGCAATTTGAGACACATCGACTCAGTGAGTGTAGGTGGAGGACTTGTGGTTATGACCGGCACAAATGGGTGCTGTGCAACTTGTTGGCAAGCGCTGCCCAGCCCCGGCTACTGTTATCACTTCCACTTGACTCACAGGAATACAGAGACCTCCAAATGAAACCCTTTTTGGTCTCAAAGTCCTTTTCCAGAGAAAAGAAACTTCTTGCATTATTTGAACATCATAGACATGAGGCTAGCTGGTAGAGGAGAGACATCTTCACATAAACTACCCGAAATGGGGTAAGTCGTATAAATAAAAAAAATGGTTTCATTGAGATTTCGTCTTGAAAATAAAACACGTGAACCTAAGGTTTCCCCCACAATTCAGGTTCTACGAGCAACCACGCGGTGCTTGTATGAATGAACAAGTTGATTGTTCCTTGGTGTAATTTGCCATAAAATGGTAGGAAGGCATGAGATAACAACCCCCGGCTCCTTCCTTCATATTTTATTTTTCCACATGGTCGTAAAGAGAGTTTGGGGGAAAATTATCAAGGGTTTCATCAAGTTTTCCAAGTCTCTGTCCTAATCCTTTAATATTGAATCATTCTCTTTGGGAGGATATAGGACCTGGGTTATCACCCATCTGTTTTCCTTCCTCAATTGTGAGAAACTTGTTCATTAATGCCTTTCTGTACATGGGACGGAGCCATCCTCCAACACGTCCACTTCATAAAAAGTTACACTTTGCAGTGAGTGTGCATTTTTATGGGCTGTTACGACAAATAGCCATAAACCGGACAAAGAGGCTGATGCAACAGACGGGAAGGGGAGCCGTTGAGGGGGCTGTGTTCATGAAGCGGCCAGTCCATTAGTGAACACTGTGAGTTTTGACAACTTTGCTTCCTGTGCAACCTGCCAACGGCAGTGATTCAGATAAGGAATACTGTGCTCGGACCAATCAGGACCCCTGGCTCCATCACACAATATACTCCCTTTTTTGTCCACTTAAAAAAAAATATATTGTTATTCTTCAATCTTAGAGCCTTATTGTGATATAGTGATTCTATAAAAACAACCAAAGCATTCTTGGAAAATGAAGCAAGTATTGCTAATCTGTGTAAAAAAGTTACTGACTTAGTTACACCTCTTCACAGAACTGTGCCTGCTGAACAAGAAGACACCAGCAAACGGCACAGATATCAAAGGACCAACGCGAACTCACGCTGTAGAATCACGCATTGGGATCTTGAAGTCTATACAATTCATATGTAGTTAATCATTTACCAAATGTGACTTCACATTTCTTGTTGCCCTGAATGTGTATTTAAATCTTATGCTGAAAGTTAACAGTCTCCTGTTTATGTATTTTTCTCTAAATCCTCACCCCCATGTCACCATCATCAAAGAAAGCAAATACCAGAAGAATCAGTTTGGACTGATGAGTTTGGGAGTCTATTAGAGATTATCATCTGTCCACATGAATAACGAAATAAAACCAAAAGACTGCTATGGGAGTTCAAAGGAGAGAAGATTATGTTCACCTGGAGAAATCAGAGAAGGCTTCTTGCAGGAGGTGATAGTGAATACAATCTTGAAGAACAAAAATGACTGCACTTTTAAAATTGGAGAATGGTATGGAGTGAACAGAGATGAAGGAGGTCATCCCAGCTAGGAGGAACAACACATGTACAATCATGTGCACAGAGGTAAGATTATGAAGGTCCGATGAAAACAGCAGTTCAGTTCTGCTATGAGTGTGGACAGGTGAAAGCAGCCAGATACAGGAAATGGTGACTGGGACGTGACTGTCGAAGGGGGCCCTGCAGGCAAGAGAGGAGGTCAGAGTGGAGGCCCAGGAATCTAATCAGTGTGAAAACGGATTTGAGGGAGCAGAGGATAAAGAGCAGAGAGACAGGGGTCAGGGGACTCTGGCCGTCCAGTTGAGCAAGAGTGGCGGTCCTGGTTGGATGGTGCAATGGACTTGGAAAGTACGGGGCAGATGAGAAATGCTGCGATGGAAGATTCCATCAGGTACGATAGCAGGCTGGACGTGGAGGGTCTGCCACGAGGCTGACGCTCAGGGTGTGAGGGACAGAAACCACGGGTGTGCAGCCAGTGTGCCTGAAGAACTCAGGTGGAACAGCAGCCTAACGAGCAGCAGTTTAGCTCAAGGTGTAGACCGTGAATCGGAGGCCGTCCCAGAAGACCCAGCTGGGAAAGATCTGGAAGCCAGTTGGAAACCAAGTCCTGAGGATGAGAGAAAGTCAAAGCCAGGGATGAAGAGTGGGGTGTCCAGAGGAGGAGGCTGACACATGAGATTAGAGGAGACTGTCCCATCTGGGGGGATGTGGCCACGGGTGGCTCTGTGGGAGAGGAATGTCACCATTTGGGGGTGAGATAAGAGGGGTTTCAGAAGAAAGAAAGGGTTCTGCAGAGGGGAGCAGGGGAAAGTGGAAAAAATTCACTGGATGTGTGCCCAGGAAGAGATCCTTGGGGAGTTTGAAGAATCAGTTTCCATTGGGGATCGGAGGCTGTGAGTTGACTCATGTTTTTGGTGGCTTCCTTGAAGATGACGAGCTGAACTCACTGACCTGTCCATCTCTCTGCCACACCTACGTGCCTCTTCATTAATTCACAGAGGGGCCCGAGGGCTGAGGGGAGGCAAGCGTCCACAGGTGAACCAGGTGCAAAGCATAGCTTGATCCCACACTGTCCACATATGCACTGGAGTGGTCAAAGGAGGTTTTGGGGGTGAAGCAGGACAGTGGGGTTCAAGTCCTGGTCTGGCAGTTAGAGGTGTGTGGGCCTGCACGGGACACTCTCCCTCCTGGCCATTGGTTCATTCATCTGCAGAACGGGGGGCTGACCTTGGCTTTCCCACATCCTTCTATGCCTTGGTCATGCTTCTGCGGTTCAGGAGCTTGCCCAGCTTTCTTCCCTCTGCATCCTCAGTCCCTTGAGTCCCTGCCTCTCTGACCTCCCTCCTACACACGAGAGAGGCACAGACGCTTCCTATTTACACTTGTGGACAGAGAAAAGGTTACTTCCTTGGGCTTCAAAATTTCACTCCTCAAAGTCAGATGAATATCATTTCCAAAGCAGTTGTCCAGATTCAAATTTAGCGAGAGGTTTAGAGCTTTATTGGCACCTAACCCTCCCTGCGAAAAATGTGTGTTTCTGCATTTCAGCACCAGACATTTTTTAAACACCCTGAGCTATGGAATAAAAGATGAAATCAATACCGACTGCTATTACTTCTATGGGCGCTGCCTGGGCCAATGTCAACCAGCATCATTCCCACTGTAAGAGAAGCTCGTTTAAATGATCTAAGTCACCCTTCCCCATACCGGAAGCCTCTAAGCACTCGGCAAGCAGTAACTGGAACATGACAATCCTACACGTGCCAGAGAGTAGCATGTTCACGTGCAACCCAAGTGGGCAGGTCTGCCTCACCTGCACCCCGGGATAACCATCACGCTACCACAGGCCCTGGGGAGAGAAGGCGTGGGAAGTGGCTAGTTTGGATGACTTTTCTTTGCTTAGCTGCTCAATCTGGCTAAACAGCAAGTCCAGCTGGGGAACATCATGAGGCCTAAGCCAAGGATGCTTCCAGGCTTTTAGAATGACTATTCCCAGACTAGGAATTTAGGGTGGAGCATCAGAAGGTGGGCACAGCCGTTCAGAGCAGGGAAGACACGTGAGCTGTAACCTCTTCCCTTCAAGTTCTACTAAACCTCTTGAGTAGAGGAATTAGGAAAAAAAAAAAAAAAGCAGTCTGATAGGTATAATTTGTTTTTCTTTTCAATGCTATTAAATTTTATTGGTTTTCTTTTGGTTTGGCAAGTTCAGTGGATTGATTTGTGGGGAAAACTAAAGCTTAAAATCAGTGGTTGTGACTTGCTGGGGAAGATGTTGAAAAATCAGGTCACTAAACAGAGACTCCGCGGGAAAATGTCAGAAAGTTTCTGCTAGGAAGCGCATCTTTGCAGAAACAAGACAGCACATGTTATGGCTCTGGATGAGCAAATACAGCAAAAATTCCTACTGCAGGCTGGTGGGGTTGACATTCATCTCTCAATGGCAGTTAGTACAAATTGCTAAGAATCCTAAGAATCAGTTGATTTTAGCTTCAGAAACTCATACGTTGCTATTATGTTCTAGCAGCAAGACTGCATTTTATAAAAAAAGAAAAGAAAAGAAAAACCTTTTTTGTAAAGAAAGCTTAGTAGAAGTCTTAATTGGAAACAGACTATTTAGTCAGTGGATTTAAGTGATTTTTAAAAAATCACAAGAGAAAGAACTGGAAATAAACCCAGTGTAAAAGCTTTTAGACATCAGACAGCTGTGGTTGAACTGGGTGAGTACAGAGCTTTAATTAAATCTGATCAATCAAACACTTCATACAAATGGTGAAAATCGTCTCTTTGCGTGGTCTTTGACCATCCCACACTCTCCAGGAGTTCCTGAAGTCCAGGGCCATTCCAAGATTGCTATGAAGCCAATGTGACCTGCTGCTTTTCCTGACATTATTTGCTTGTCAAAAGTCAGATGCTTCAGGCAGCAACGCAAAGAGGTGAGAACACGGACGTTCCCATGAAACAGATGTGGGTCCAATTCCTGGCTCTTCCATTTACTGGCAAATCTCTGATATCTTGGCGTTTGCATTCTCTTTTGTCAAGTGGGGCAACTTTTAGTGTATTAGTAACAAATTATCCCCAAACTTAGCAACTTCAAGCAATAAACATTTATCATCTCACAGAGTTACTGAGGATCGGAAATTGGGAAATGGCTTGGCTGGGTCATTCTGGTTCGAGGTCTCATTAGGTTGCAGTACAGATGTTAATTGGGGCCACAGTAATTTATGACTTACTGGAGCTGGAGAGTCTGCTCTACATCGGCTTACTCACGTGGCTGAAAGTTTGTGCTGTTGGTAGGAGGCCTCCATCTCCCACCGTGTAGACCTCTCTGCGGCACTGCTTGGATGTCCTTACACCATGGCTGCTGCTGCCCCCAGAGTGAGGGATCCGACAGAGAAAGGGAGGCAGAAGCTGCAATACCTTATATGGGCAGCCTCCAAAGCTACACACCACCATCTCCACAATGTACTGTTAGTTACATGGATCAGCCTTGTTCAGTGTATAAAGCAAACAAAAATGCCTGAACACCCAGAGGCTGGGGTCAATGGGACGTCATCTTGGAGAACCCTACCACATTGGCCAAACGTCCTCATTTTTCAATGTCAATGTTATTATAAGGACTAAACAAGGAAATTCATCCTTTTTTTTTTTTTTTTGAGATAGGGTCTCCCTCTGTCACCCCAGACCAGAGTGCAGAGTAGCTGGGACTATAGGTGTGCACCACGATGTCTGGCTAATTTTTTAAAAAAATTTTTTGTAGACACTGAATCTCACTCAGGTTGGCCTTGAGCTCCTGGACTCAAATGAGCCTCCCACCTTGGCCTCCCAAAGTGCTAGGATTACAGGCGTGAGGCATTGCGCCCGGCCCATGCAGTGCTTCTTGTTCAGTGCCTAGTGCTCTGTAAAACTTGGCCCCTTTCATTAGGATGTAGGCCAACTAGTCTGGGGAAAGCTACAAAACTGTGGCGTACACTCATTTTAAGTATCATGGAGAGAGTCTGGGAAGAAAGAGAAACTCAATCTTAGAAATCTGAGAAATTATAATTCAAAAGAAACGCCCGTGAGATGCTATTGAAGTATGGAAGGTGGGAGAACAAAGTGGCCACCCTGTGGACAGTCCCAATTTCAAATATTTCAACCTGCTGTTCATAATAAACCATCAGACAGTCCAACCAAATTCCAACATTTCAGCACCCAAGCTTGACCTCTCCATTTAACTCTTGTACCTGGAAATAGCATAAACCGCAGTCAGACAAGTGCTGCACTACGGGCCGTGGGACGGGAGGGAGAACAGTCCCTGGGGTGGGGGTGGAATGGCAAATACCCCAGAGCCCAGGGCTGGCTAATCAAAAGGGTCACCTGTCAGAGGGGGATGCTGAGAGTTGAAGGAAAAAGGACAAGGTCTGGAACAAGAAAATGAGGAGAAGGTGGTTACAGTTAACCACCTGGGTAATCTTTCACGAATGCAACAAAGGCTGAGGGCAGGGGGTGCTTTGAAGTGCAGACACAGCCCTGAGAGGAGAGGGCAGGCAGGGAGGAACTGTGGGCGTCTCTCCACGGCTCCAGTGGAGACCCACACTAGGGTCATGTCATAGATGTTGTCCATGTGGCATTACGCTGGTTTAGGACCATCCAGCACCTTGATAGAGACCCAGGTTAACACCTGGACTTCTGACACCTTTCCACTGTCTGTGATGTCTCACCGGGAGCACTGCCCTCAAGGACTGTGAGTGCCTGGAACATTGTCCTGACTGCACCTCAGCCCCTCACCAGGGCCTTCAGGACCCCCCACCCAGCTCTGCCCCACCCCCAACTTCTCCCATGCCCCTGCTCTTCAGCAGCAAGAGCCCTCTTTCTGCTCCCCTAACTGGGCCCCTCTGTTCCTGCCTCAGGGTCTTTGCACAGCAGTTCACTCTGGAACATTCTAGGTCTTCAGTGGCTCCTCCTCATACCAGGCAGATCTCAGCCCCAAATTTCCCTGATCCTAGAGGCCTTTGTTCCCTCCCCCATCTGTGGCAGTCCCATTCCAGCCCCCAGACACTGACGCTGCCCTATTTTAGCCTCTTCAGACCACGCCTATCTGAAATGACCTTGTTGATTTGTTTTTCTTGCCGACCACCTGTCTTCCCTCCACTGGCACATGAGAGCCTCAGGAGCAGGGGCCTGCCCTATCTTGGTCACCACCATATCCCCAAGCCCTGGAACTGTCACTCAGAAAATACTCCCTGATGGAGTAAGTGATTGGACCACGCGGTGCTGTCTGGGGATTGCCGAGACCTCTGCTGCCCTTCCTGACACTCAGCACTGGAGCCCTGAGCTCTCCTTGGAAGTCTTTACATAGACCTGTGAGCGATGGAGCTCAGTGCAGACCCTGAGACCACAGAGGCCACCGCTCAGCTGTTCTCACATGCCCCGGGCTCAGCGGGAACCGGGGCACTGGGACAGCTGCACTTGGCACTCCAGGAATTCACAGCCTCTTTGTGGATTACGTGCATACATGCCTCCAAAGCTGGTGATAGCACACTTAGTTCCAAAATGAACAAAGAATTTAAGGCATAAAAAAAAAAAAATGAAAGGAAAATATGTACCCAAACTCTGAAAGCTATAGGAAGCTTCTTCTTTCTTCTGATGGAGAAAAGACTTCCTGCTTCCAAACAACTGCCAAGTGGTTTGACAACAGCCAGCCTGCTGGGCAAACAGGTGTTCAGACTCAGGAAGCATTTGGTCACAAATAGGAAGTCATTCTGGACTATTTATGGAGTTCATTGATTCCATCTCTGATGGAGCCCACTTGATACATGAGCACCCAGAGCAGGCGAACAACCTCAGAAATATCCACTAACAACCCTCATTCCACATCAATTTCTTTACTTTGGAAAAGTAGTGAAATTAGGGATGAAATTGGAGGTGCAAAAATTCAGCATGTACCATCATCCCCTGCTGAGGTGCTTGACTGTTTAGTGGGCAGATGCCAAGGTGGGGCCAGGAGCGCTCAGACCAAAATCCCCACAGAATTTAAGCCCAGGACTCAAGAATTGCTAAATCAGGCTAATTTTGGCCAGTTCAGGGCCAGATTTAATTATGGGTAAGGTTCCTTCTGCTTCTAAATCCCATTTGGGATTTCATCAGATAAACTTTGATACCCTGACTGGTGCTACGCTGTGTGATTCCCAGGCTTTAAACAGAATGACGTTTCCAAAGAGGCTGAAACCCTGCCTTGTTTTACCAGGACCTAACTCCACACGCACCGTGTCCATGCCAGGCTCCCTCTGAGCAATCTCAGCTGTGCCACAGTCCAGGTGTGGACAAGCCCACTTGGCTACCTGATGCTCCCGGTCGTGACAGCGAGGGGTCCGCTCACAGGGCACGTGAACTGGCTTTCGACTCATCACCCACCTGCTTGGTAACCCATCAGCACAGAAAGTGAGCCGGAGACCCACCGTGCCTTCCGCCATCTGTTTTGGACGTGCGTCCTGCGGCACAGAGCAGTGAGCAGGGGTTTCGTGTATATACAAAGAGAACCCTGTGGATGTTGATGTTTGTGAAGGGGGAAGATTCAAGCATGGGGACTCTTAGAATAAATGGTGCCGAGTGTGGTATAGCTTGGATTGTAGAGTTGGCCGGACTTTGGTTTAAAGTTTGGACACTCCGCACCTGGGTGACACTGAAAACCAGCTGTGGTTTCAGTTTTACAAAGGAGAGGCTCAGGCAGCTGTCTGGGTAAAGGAGAAGGTACAGGGCTTTCTCTGCATGTCTTTGCAGTGAGCACAGTGGCGGGCCTTGTGTGCGCAGTGGGCGCGTGAAAGCTTTCCCAAGCCATCCTCTGGTTCTGTCTCTGTTTTCTCATCTGTAAAATGGGGGCATTGATAATACTTTCTTCAAGGGACTCTAGGAAGGATTAAATAAAATAATGTATGTAAAGAACACAGCACAGAGCCCAGGAGCCGTCAATACATGTCAGGAATAATAATAATAACTTTTAAAATTAATGCTACTACACTCCTATTACTATTTCAATTATTATTACTGGTAGGAAGTAAGACTAACACCTACTTTTTCTTAGTCATATATGCTGATAGCCTTTTATTTCAAGTAAACCATTTCAACTAAAATCTAGATGTGTACACTCACTGCTATGATTCTATGAAACAAAGCTATCTGCATGGGATATTGACCAGCTTGTTCTAAGAAAAACATTAACTCGCACGCCTCTTTTCAGGAAAACACCAGCACTGTGGTCCGGAGCCGGCCAGGAGGCTGTGTGCATGGAGGGACTGCTGGGATCGGACCCGCAGGACACACAAATTCACAATCCCGGCTTGCAGCAAGGTTGGTCATGGATGTTCTGAGGTCCCAGGAGCCCAGGCATGAGTCATTCCAGGGCCCTCTGAGAAAGGGCTGTGTCAAACCTCGGTTCTCTGTGGAGAAACCAGGATGGCGTCGGTGACCTTCCTGGTTTTGCCAACTGGGCAGGAGTCAGAAGGGGGAAGCCCAATTTCCACCTGGTCTGTGACCTTCCTTCCCAACAAGAGTGGAGGTGGGAGAGTCCAGGCACACAGGGTCTGGGGCTGTTGCTTTTCCTACCCATTTCTAAGCACTAATCCCCACATAAAGGGAATTCCAAATCCTCGAGCTCTGGTTGGCCAGGGCTTAGGTACTCAGGCTTAGGCACCAGGAGATCAGAGGTGCGAAAAGGAGAGGGCATTTCTGAGAGGGCAGCTGCAGAGGCTGAAAATAGACTTGGGGTCTCTGGGCAAGAGGGCTCCATGGAAAAGTGAGTCTGGACCCCACACGAGCTCTTGTGCTGGGCAGAAGGCCAAGCCAAAGGTAAGGCCGTGGGTCTGCTAGGTGTCTGGCATAATAAGCGTATCTGAACATCACATCCTATCAAGTAAATGTCATTCGTATTCTCATTTAATAGATGAGGAAACTAAGGCACAGTGAGGTTACATAACTCCCGAAGTTCACGGAGTCCAGATGTGGGGAGGCCAGGATTTGAACCTGTGCAGTCAGCCTCCAGAGCCACGTGAGAAGCTTAGCCTAGTGCTTGTACATTTCAGTACAACGTGAGTAATATTTACAATCGCTCTCTCTGTCCAAGGCCAGAATTGGAGCCATACATCTTATGTTAAACATTTGCTTCAGTTAAAACTTGTAGAGTAGCATTTCATTAAAATCCATTTTTATTTACGTGAGATGGCAGACGTGTGAAATTCTTTTTCATTTTCATAGAAATTAAGGAAATATATTTTAGTTTGATATTCTTGTTTGTTTATGGGAAATTGTGGAGCCAACTTTTTTTTTTGGATGGCATTTAAAAATGGTCTCAGAGGCCCTCTTGAAAACTTCATATAAACATGAAGACACATATTAGGTGTTCTGGGATTTAACTGCTGGGCAGTTTTACCCACTTGGGTAAAAGTCACATGTTTTCTACCCTGATTTGGTTCACAACTTTGTCCCAAGAGCAAGGAGGCCTTCTCATCTCTTAAAAAGATTTCAACCTGGTCCCTCAACCTTCACAGGTAGCACAAGCCAAGCCAAGCCCTTCACGGGTTCTGAAGCAAAGTGTTTCCAAAAAGGAAACCACACATTTCACCAGGGACACCCTGAGATTTTGTTTCCTGGGTCATATAAGAATCTGTTTCCCTCTCAATCTTTCCTTCTTGTCCTTGGAACAGAGTGGACTCCCCCCAAAGAGAGAAGAGAGACCAAGAACAGAACGGGCTGAACAAACCCATCCCGGATGGTGGAGAGGGGAGGCCTCTGTGGCTCCATGCTGTAGAATGTCCCAGTGCCACAGTGTACCAGTACCAGGAAGTGGCATCAGAAAGGGCCTCAAAACCCATTTAGTCCCACTCTACACTTCAATCTCTTCTAAGTTCCATAATCAGGGCATGTATAAATGTAGAACGGAGTCTCAGTTTCTAAAAGGAGGCATCACCTTGTTTTCAGGTGGACACAGCCCCCTGGGGAGCCAGTCTCAGCATTGCCTGTAAGAGTTTTGAAACACAAGGGTTCAAGGACACCCCATCTCTGCAGTCTTCTCGACAGCCTAGGACGGCCTCTTCCTTCACCCATGAGACGTGTTCTTCTACAACCTTCCATGATGGGAGCCCTCTGCACTGTTTTGCTCCACTGACTTACATGTGCCCTACAGAGAGCAAGGACACAAATTCTGGAACCAAAGTGCCTTGTTCCAAATTTCAACTCTGCTATTCCTGTGTGTTTCTCAACCTCTCTCTCTCTGGGTTCTGTTTTCTCATCTGTAAAATGAAGAACACAGAACCTACACCATGGGGATGATGTTAACACATTACAGTTAACACATATAATTTTGTATTGACTCAAAGGAGATCCTAATAAAGATTAGCTATGAATATGAAAACGGTTTTTAATTAAAATAAAAATAGATAGTAACTGGGAGCAGAAGAAAGTTGTATGTTGTTTTTTAAAAAAGGACAAGAGCAAAGATGCTGTGGGGAGGCCGAGACGCGTGTTTTTAGAAGCTGCGTGTTGCAGTAATCAAAGACAGAGCAAGAGAGTGGAAAATAAGCTTGACTATGGAATGACCAAGATCTTAAAATAATGAAGGCTAGTGGTCTAAAGTTGGTAGGATCTCCAAAGTAAATGGTGAGACTGCATTTTTTGAATTAAAAGGTTGACAGCTATCTGTTATTGGCCAGCAGCCCTACCCAACTTCTCCAAGCAGTGCCACCCTCTTATGGAGCCAGGACTCCTGTAGGTGACACTTGTGGCGAAAGCCCTGATTGGCTCCTTCTAAGAAGCCTAAGTCCTGGGTAGCACTGCCCATCTCCGGGTCAGCCTCAGTCTTTGTGAATTTAAAATTGGCACCTAGGAGCCCCACAGACCCCTGGAGGACGGCCGCAGCATGGTGCAAGCCTTCACGTGCAAGGTCTCTGGTCTAAATCGACTGTTGGAGCCTGCCTGGAGAGAGAACTTACCACGTCTGTGCTGCTGGCTGGAACCCTGCAGCCCTTAATGCCTCCCAACTTCCTGGTTCTGTGACGACACTCTACTTAACCTCTCTGGGCCTCAGTTTCCTCTTCCGTAAACAGTGTTCTCCTCAGAGAATTATTGGGAAGATCAAGTGAGTTCACAAATGTAAGGCCACAAGACAACACCCGGCACACGGTAAGCACTAGGGATATGCTTGTTAAAGACAAACATAAATAAGACAAGCATCTGCCAGGCGGACTCTGCCCTCACTCTACGCACCTTTCACTCAGGTTCAGCTGCTGTGAGAGGAGAGGGGCCTGGGTGCCCACAGTCTGCACCTCTCGCTGTGTTTTCACTAAGGGGTGGCCCTGGCTGCGGTTCAGTTTGGCACGAGTGCACGTGGCAGAGTCCTGCAAAGAGCCTCCCTTGTCTGTGATAGGGAGTACTGTGGGGCATGTTGCATCACGGAAAGAAATGACATTTGTGTCCCAAAGATGGACTCCCGTCTTGGGATGGCACTCAGCTGTGACAGTAGTAAGATTCTGGGCTCCTTGTACGTTGAAAGTCTGTGCCAGCACCCAGGACACCGTTTCCAAGGATGTGACCTGAAACTCATTTTCAAGGAGCAAAGTGAGACTTAATTACATGGGATGCATGTTCATCCTCAGCCACCAGAGACTCCTACTTTCCTCTTCACATTTCTGCAATGATGCAGCTCAGGTCTCAGTGACTGCTGCACCTGGATTTGCCAGACAAAAGGGAAGGGACTTCTTCGTTTTCTTTCGTACAAACGAAGGGTGCTGTTCCTAAGTACCTCTCTTGCAAACTCAAATATAAGCAACAAAACTAATAAAACATTGCCACGATCACTCTCAATCATTTTTAATGGCCCTACTCTGTTCATTAGGCGATGGAAATAAATTGGACAGAAGGATTCAGAGTGGTGGAGTGTAACGATTTAAAGACGGCCTGGACAACAGAATAAGAAGAGGATAAAAACCCTAATTAATGAATGGGCAAAGATTTAAACAGACTTTTCACCAAAGAAGACAGCAGGTAAGCATGGGAAAAGATGCTCAACACCACGACTCATCAGGTAAATGCAAATTAAAACCACAATGAGATGCAACTCATGCTCACTAGAATGCCTAAAAGTAAAACAAAACAAAATGACATGGATAATACCAGATGCTGGTGATGATGAAGAGCAACCGGAATCCTACGTATTGCTGATGGGAGCACAAAATGGTTTAGTCACTTTGTAAAGCTGTTTGGTAGTTTCTTACAAACATGCCTACCACACAACCCAGTAATCCCTCTCCTAGATTATTTGCCCAAAAGAAATGGAAGCGTATGTCCACACGAAGACCTGTGACGGATCTGTGTGATTTTATCATTTGTGTTACACCAGCCCAGGGAAAGCAGCCACTGAGGCAACACGTGATACTACTGCACAGACGTTGCCTATAGTCATTTATCTCTGCTTTTTATAATAACCAGGGACCAAAAGCTATATATCTGGGGTGGGATTGATTACATTCTTAGCTCTGGAGGGAAGGGAGAAATGGGTAGGTGGTTTTTGATTAACCTAACTAAACCAATTGGGTAACTCTGGTTCCTATGCCACAATGATTGGTTTGGAGATGGTCAGGTGACCTGAGTTGGCCAATAGGATTTTTACTTGATGACGTTATGTGAAGGTTGGGAGGTGGGGTAGACAAGGAGACATTCTCTTTCTCTTTCTCTTTCCTGGCCAATGTTGTATGTATACACGAGGCCTGAAACTGTTACAGCCATTTTCTGCCGTAAAGGAGAACTAGTTTAAGAAAGGGAACAGAGGAGTTTAGAGATAAGAGAATCACAAAAATGGGGCTAGAGCCCTGATCAAACCATACCTGATGTCCATTTTCTTTTGTATTTTTCAGAGACACCAATAAATTTCCTTCATTTAAGAAGCCGGTTAGAGCTGGGATTTTTTGTTACCTGAAACTGAAAGCCTCTGAACTGATTTACATGCGCCTCTGAGAATCGATCTGATTTCAGGAGATCATTTCAAAGTAGAACAAGCCAGAAACAAGTTTTGTGAGTCAAAATCAAAGCTAACACACAGATCTGGGATGAAGATGTAGACGCAATCAAAGTAGAGCAGCGCAGAGCTGGGCAGGTAACCTTAGTGGTACTCTGGGCCTAGGAACAGCAGCGTCTGTCTGGGGAACATCAGGTGTGGGACCCTGTCAGGACCAGGTCTTGAGTGGGTAGGGGGTGGGTATGGCCAAGGAAAAGAAACTACCAGAGGACGGTGAAGGAGACAGTCTCTGGCAGATGGTCAGTGACAGGATTGGGGCAATGAGGAAGGACTGTTTATGCCGCCTGGGCCAAGTGCCGGAGGGCTGCCTCTTGTCTAGGGCCAAGCTTGGTCTAAGAATTTGAGCAGAGCTCTTCCAATTCATTTGGGCTGGGACTAGAGATGGGGATCTGCATTCTAGAAGGGATCCGCCTCCTGGTGCAGGCAACCTGCAGAAGACCCTGGGAGAAACTCAGTTTTACTGGATGCGATAGGACCCGGTGACTGCTCCCGCTGGACCTGAGCCTGGCCTTGGTTCTCTCCTGCATCACAAACTCTGCTCTCCTGCCACTCCCAGGCTCAAACATCAAAGCATCCCGCTTCCTGGCGAGGCCACCTCCTGCACCTGCCCCCTTGGTTTCTCGACAGATCACTCGTTCTCTTCCTTGCACTTTCATCTCTCTCCCTGTGGTGGCTGTTAGGCGTCCAGCCCTTATTTTTAGATTTGGCAAAACATGTGCATGGTTTTCAGCCTCACCTGTCCTCAGTCCTCAGCTTCTTGGGGAATCTGGATGCTTCTCAGAATCGCAACGGGGCAGGTGATGTGTTGGGTTTTGTCTGGGGAGCAGTAAGCAGGGGAGCAAGGTGTACAGGTGACCCAGGGTGGTCTGTGGGTCTTTCACTGTGCTCATCAGCCCGAGTCCTCCATCTGGGAGTGGGAGCGAAGCCCACCTGTGGGAGATGCCGTCTGATTAAAGACAGGCCCAGGCTGCGCACTAAGTGCTTCCATCACTGACCTTGGGTTGCCACCGTTGTGTTGGTGTGTCCCTTCTTTGCACTGCCCCCAGATCCCACACCCCAAACTTCTAAAGAACACGAAATCTAAGGCAAATCATAACAATGCAGTAATAACATCTGGAGATTTTAAAATCACAGATTCCCCTGTGGAAAGAGAATGGATTTTATACTCAACAGTGATGTGGGCTCAAATTCAGTCTTAACTACCTCATGGTAGACCCCCTGCCATTTGGGGGATACTGAATCCCCCAGTATCCATTGCCTTTCCTGTAAATAAGGGTAATACTCTCTTAAAACTCAGTGGGTGTACTTCTACAAATATTTATATAGCATCTAGTGTGGTGCCTGTATGCTGGAGAAGCTTAATAAACAGCAGCTGCTATTTTTAACATTAGAGGAAATTCTCTAAATGCAAGATGTCCTGGCCCTGGACTCTTAACAGTCTGCCTGGTACCAACGCTTCACCAGGGGAGGTGAAGGTGAGACCCAACAGTGGTTCATTTGAAAGCCTCACTCTGAGTTTGCAGCGAATGGTTTATGGGCCCACTCAGATTTCCCACCGTTACCATTTCATGTCCTTCCAACTGGTGCCCTTATATTTCTTTGCCTGGGGTTCTCCCCTGGGCTCCAAAGTCCACCTTGCCTGTGCCCAGTAAGCGGAATGCTGGAGAATCAGTATTTCTTAAGAGCAGTCTTTACCCAATGAATGATGGAAGTTGGTGGATAAATACCCTAGTTCCCCTGCCCCTTATGTGAGATATTAATAACTTAGTGGCTCTCCTTGTAAATTGTTGCCCACTTCCCATAGAAGAATTAAACCACAGTTGCCCACAGTGATAACTTGCTTGCTAGCACACTTTCCTTGGCTGCCTTCTCTTCCCTGCCTCTCTACGCCACTGTCTCACTAGCATTTCCTGGGATCACCTTTCAGATAAACTATTTGCACTCGAATCCTTGTCTGGAGTCTTCTTCTGGGGAAACTCCAATGAAGGCAGGTTTCAATTTGGTTATGCAACCTCTGGATGCTGCTAGGGTTTACGTAAATGAGCCAGCATGGATAGGGCATTATTTGAAGGCAAGCCCAGCCAAGATTAGATGGACTCTGCCGACGAACATCAGGCACATTTTGAGGATGCCAGCAGAGCCGGTGTTGGAGCTCTTTATTATAAACTGGAGCCATCTGCCGGCCTGTAATAACCTGAATATGGAAGTCCTAATCTGGGATGCAGTTAAACTGTTTACTTTCTGTTTGTGGTTATGCATTTAAAGCTTAACATGCTCTGAATGGTGGATTTAAATTCATAAGTGCGTCATTTTACAAAATTGGCATGAAGTCCTTTCAATACAATATGCAAAATACATTATTATGTTGCATTAAGAGCTTGGTATTTTCTGTTTGTTGTTATTATTCTTTGTTTTTAAATAAAGAAAACTTGTAGGACTACAGCCCTGTAAGTGTCTTGCAGTGATGCCAAAAACCTCTCTATAAAGCCACTTTCTAAGAAGCAATTTCCTTCTTGTCCCATAAAACTCCCCAAAGTACCTTAGGCGAACACCATAGCACCAGCTATGTTTGCAAACTGCAAATACAGCAGACATTTAATTACATTGAATTCATCAAAACCCTAATTGAGACAGGAACTCAAACCTTACAGCTTAATTACTTTAATTTCAGATGGGTAACAGACGTGGTCATGTGCAGCCCTTCCCGCTGGAACCCACGGGCACTGGCTGGTAATTCTCCCAGCCAAATGAAAGTGAGGATCAACATAAACAATAGTGCTAAGTGAGACTTATGATTGGATTTATTCATCACTTCAATTCCCAATATCCAGCCTCTGCTGCAACATTCCACTGCACCATCTCCCCTGCCTGCGAGTGTGTAAAACTGGGCAGCTTTCATTTCTTGCTGATCACAGAAGCGGTACCAGTCCTCTGAGATCATCTTTTTATCAACATCTACCATTTTGGTTTCCATTCAGAAGACTTTCCATTCTGACCATCCCTTCCCTTTCTGCTGTGTGTCCTGTGGCTCTTGATTAAACTATGGACAGCCCTGATTGTCAGATATGTTTCACCAACCAGTTGGTCAAATTACCACAGTGATCTAGGGTACAATTTGGAGGTGAGCACCCCAAGGATTGATATTCTGAGAGCTGGTAATGGTGTCTAACTTTTATCGACTTACCGTGTGAACCAGGTGCTATTGATGCTGGACATGCTACGGCTCATCCTTGCAGCCACACTGGGAAGAAGGTGTTCTTGGACCCGCTCTACAGATGAGAAAACTGAAGCTTAAGTAACTTCACCAACAGCTAGAAAATGGCCAAGTCAAGATTCAAACCCAGGCCAGTCTGATTTCCAGGCCCGTGTTCTTTCTAGTCATCATTTTGCTTCTTCTGCAAAGACTTCAGGGATTCTACGAAATCATGAAAAAGAGAGCTGGATGACCTTGCAAATCTCCAAGTGGGCGCAGGACAGGAAGTCAGAAAGAAGGGCTGGCACCCAGAGTCATCGTGCGGACTGCTTCTACCAACAGTCATAGTTGTCACTTCTCACCACGGTCACGTGGGGCTGTGAGATGAGCCAGATGATCTTCCAGAGGGAGTGAGGAGACAGATGACAGCATTTGCTGAAGTTCAGGCAGCCATGTGCCTTTCATGCAGGTGCTCGAATCAAGCTGGGGATGAGCTGTTTTGCTAACGAGTGACGAACCGCACTTGCCTTCAAGCCAGTTCATAAGTAAGTAGCTGCACGGCTCCGACTAGACACTGCCCAATCCTTTGTCTCATTTCCTCACATGATATCTCCTCCTTTGGGCTTGCGTTTGAATCAAGCTTCAGGTACAAATGACTAATGAACTAATGACAACACTAGTAACGGCCAGGCTAATAATCATACTGCTAATGGTGACAATGCTAATTAAGAGAGCGCTAACAGCAACAGACTCTTCTGCTGGGTGTGACCATTCATCCCTGGAAGGCCATGATCAGGCATCCACGGCAGAGGAAGCCAAGGAAATGCCAGGGAAGTGCAAATGGTGACAAAGGCAAAGACAGCAACTTATTCTTTTTTGGTACTAACTGCATTTATAGGAGATTTTAAAAGCGCTATATTGTGGGTCCACAAAATCTAAAACAAGAAGCCATTGACCAAAAGGATGAGGCAGAAGCAAACATTCAGTTTAGCAAGTTGGGCAGAGCTCAGCCACCACGCACACAAACAGCAGCCCAAGAGCTCTTTCTCAGAAGGACCCCGTCCACCTGTGGGCCCTGGAGCCGATTCCTGATGACATGAAAGTGTCCCCCTGCCTGTCACTGAGAGGCAGCTAACACACCAGGCAACCCAGACAAATATGATGGAGAGCAGCAAGCGTGTGCCGGGGCGGGGCATACTCTGCATGGAGACCCTCGAGTCTGCATCAGAGATCAGGCAGCGTGGGTGCCCCGACAGGCTGCTGAAAGATGAGGGCGCCTTGCAAAGGGTGTGGGAGAACGTTGCCCAGAGCTTCCCTTAGCCCTTCAAACCAACCAGCCGCTTCTAGCCGGACGTGGCACCCGTCCACATCGAGGCAGCTGATCGGTGATTAGGATCATCAGGTTTCTCAACATTGTAAGTGGAGCTGCCTCCATGGGATTCTAGAAATCACTTTTTCTGGAAGATATTCAAAGTTGTGGGTGTCTGGGCAGACAGCTCAAGATCGTGCTGTTTCTGAATAAAATTCCTACGAAGAAACTAGGAGATCAGAGCTGGCAAAACAGCCGAGAGCCCTGCAAACCTTCAGGCGCCACAACACACCACAGCCCGGCTGCCCGACGCCAACATTCCTAAAGGACACAGACCCCGTGACACTCCTTGGAAGTGGGATAGTCTTCACAGGTGAACTGCAGGCCTGCAAGGCCCTCGTGACCCCAAAGCAAGCTAAAGCATACACGGAAATAAAATGCCCTACCATCATCCCAAATAAAGGCTGTGTCCTAAACTGTGATGACCACATGTTGTTTTTAGCAGAAAAAGTTCTTTCTCTTCTCCCATCTCTCTTTCTTTCTCATTTATCCTATTTATACTGAGGCAAAATCATACCTGAAATTGTTTTAGGCCACTCTGGGTCAGATCAGTAATATATCAATTTGAGTGTGACATCTTCAAATTTGCAACGTGCTTCTTTCAGGCTGCTTAATTATTCACGTGGTACTGGGCAATCTATAGTTCATCAGCATGAAGACCAAATAATGGTGGCTTGACAGTTTCCAGTTGCAGCTGGGCTGGCCTCCTGGGGCATGAGGTCCCAAATCCCCACTGCCCAAGACCACAGGGCCCTGATGCAGGCTGTATTCCAGCAGGACACTCCCCTGCCTGGACGTCACACCTGCCCCTTCCCCAGATATCACGTTCTACCACCACAGAGGAGCCGCCGGTCGGCCTTACCTGCCCAGCAAAGAGCCCGCAGACACCAATGATGCACAGAATGTTGAATACGGCTGAGCCCACGATGGTCCCAACTCCCACGTCGCCCTTGGTGATGAAGACCCCTGAAACACAGACCCGATGTCAGCCTGGCCGTTGTGGCCCAGCTGCATTCCAAGGTGGGCAGGTGGGATGGGGAGGGACCTTTTATAAATGTTAGACTGTTCTCAGGATCTACAGGACACGACTGAGGGCTGGAGGGAGCCCACCAATCCACAGAGGCGAGACTGTCCCACGGGAGGGTGTGCACTGGTCCGGGACAAGTTCACACACAGTAGAAGCATCACTTAAATGAAACGACAATAGAGGGGGAAGCGGAGGCTCTGTTTGCTGAGGCCTCTGGATTCCCATTTCCTGTGAGTAGCAGATAGCTCCATCCACCCCCGCCCTTTTCCTTCAGACAGCGAAGGGCTGAGATGTTCCCCAGGCCGTCACCTACCTATGACCGACGTGAACAGCTCTGGGGCCGAACTGCCCGCCGCCATGAACGTGGCCCCAGCCACATCTTCACTGAGGTGCAGGCGCTACAGAGGAGAAGACAGAGCGCAGGTGAGTTGGGACTCCATCTGGGAACAGAGGTGACCATGACTCTGAGGTCCTAGTCCCTGAGAAGGGAAGGCTGAGGCTTCAGTGAGAGGAGGACCGATGGGGCCTGGGGCTCAGTCCACCTCACCCTCCTCTTCCTTCTCCTCCTTCTCCTCCCAGAGCTTGACCACTCGTGCAGGACCCAAGCTAGGCCAAAGCGCCCCTCACTGTCCTCCTCGGGGGGCAGGGTTAGGGAGGGGACTGCATGTCTTCACAAGCTAAAGGCTCTTGGGAAAATCTACCAGTCCCAAACCTAAACACACCCAGGGGCCATGTAGATGGCAGAGGGGATTGGAGCGGCCGTGCGAGGCCACAGTGGGCTTCACCTCCTTCTGCAGGTGGCTCTGCTCTGCTCCCTCAGTGCTGCCAACTGCTCTGATTTTAAGAGGTGCCAATGATCCAGATTTTTATGCAAAACACCTTGATTTTTGCAATACTGTGCTGGTCTTGGGCTAAACAAACATTGGGCTCGTGATGACCAGTTGTGAGCCTTCTTTCTAGGAGGCTGCAGAGGCATTTTGGGGTATGGGCATGGGGGTCCACCTCCTGAAACCCACTCCTCAGCCTTGGAGTAGTCTGGAAACCCTGGGGTCGGAGAGTGGGAGCAGGGGCTTGAGACTTAGCAGAAAGCGATGAGCCATCAGCCTTGCCAAGGTGGTCCACACGATGACCTTCCCAGGTCACCCTGTTTGTGAAACCAGAAGGTGATTTGCAAAAGGACAAGACTAACAGACGTCAAGAGGCTGGTCAGCAGGTTTAGCTTTTCTGCATTCAGTTGTGACCTGGAAAGCATGCTGCTGGCTGTCAGGAAATAGTCAATTCCTTCCTAGCATTCCACGTAGGAGATGCCAGGCTTGGGTGACAACGTCCCCTTCTCAGTGGCACGAGCGGCTGCACTTCCTCGCTCAGCCATCGAGGGGCAGCCTGGCTCCGGTGTGGGCCACTGGCTCCACTGACCAGCCAGCAGTGGGCTGCAGCCGGAGCCTGAGTTGAGGATTTTGACCTGGGACCCTGTGTCCCTTCGCTGTTGACTGGACAGCTGAGCTTCCCACGGGGAGCCGGGGAGCCCTACCATGGCGGTGCTGATCCCTCAAGGTCGGAAGGTGTGGCTGGGGGGGTGCCTGGGTACTCCAGTCTCAGGCGAGCGGAAGAGTCTATGAGGAAGGCAGCCTGAGGCAGAGCTCACGACGCCACCTGTGGTTTGCAAGACTCACAGGGGGGTACGAGCCACACGGGGCCGTGGCTCTCTCCAGCTGGGCTCCCTGACAGGGAGTTGTAGAGCCCAAACCATGGGCTCCCGTCCCCTCCCTCCCTCTGCCCCATCCAGTCAGTTTCCTTCTTCCTCCATATTTCCTTACACCCCTCTTCATCCCTAATTCACTTCAGCCTAGCAACTTCTCCCAGAACTCTTAGAATCACCAGCGAGGAGGTCTTCTTGCCTTTAGACTCCATCTATCTGCCATGACAGAGCCCTCCAAAGCCCTCCCCAGCTCCCTCGTGAGCACTGAGCGATTTCTGATGCCCCAGCCTGGCATTCAAGGCTCCCCGAGTGCTGCCACAAGCCCCCAGGCTCCCCCTCTTGGTTCTACAGCTCAGATTGTCTCTGACCTTCCTTGAAATGCTTTGCCACTGACTCCTCCTCTCCCAGGGCTGCTGCAGTCCTGCCCCCTGTGCAAGCCCTTTCCTGACCCCCTAATCAACCTCTCCTTCCTCCCTTCTCTCTGCACTTCCGCGCTTTCCGATTCCCGGCCGCTTTCGCCGGCCCACGCTGCATATCGTTCTGGAGGTGCTGTGTGGCCTACCGGCCCTCAGCTGGCAAGGGCCAGGCTGTGTGTGCCCAAGTGTCCTCCCCAGACGCTGGCACCGAGCTTGGCCCAGGCATAGCTCAGGTTGTTGCTATAGTAAGTGGGGTCGCTGCGTCCCCTACACATCATCCTGTCCCCCCGCCCCAGCCACATCTGTCTGCCCTGGCTCACAGGATTTCTCAGAACTCCGACACCTTCTCTGCATGTCCTGTGACGAAACGTCCTGGCTGTCGAAACCTTAGAGACTGTCCTCTCACACAGGGAGAAACCAAGGTCCAGGCAGGAGAAGAGGGAGACCTGGAGCAGGCGCTTTCGACCCTGGCCTTGGGCTTGCTGGGTCATTTATCCTCTTCTCTCTCCCGTTTTCTTTTCTTTGCTGTTCCCTACCTCCCCACTGTTTTTCTCTGCTTTCAACTTTAAAGTATTTGAGACTGAGGAGAATCCGGCCCCCGCCAGCCCCTGAGCTATGATTTGTTGAATGGTGTAGATTTCTCTCCCAACTCATCTTTCGCAAAAGCTGAACACGACATCCTTCTGAGTTTCTCTGCCCCTCTTCCTGCTTTAGTCTATGAGCAACCATTAAATATGCAACATCAAGTCACCAGGAGGTGATTAGGGAAAGCAAAGGCAGGACAGAGTCCTGGGCAGAGAAGCCCTGCAGGCCACCGCGGGCCAAGCGGCACCATGATCCTCTAATCTCGTAAGAAAGGGACTCCAGGGAGAATTGATCCCACGTCTCTTAGAAGAAGTAAACATGTTGGATGTCTAAATACATGCAAACTCTGGCCTCGGCCCACCCACCAATCACAGACATAACATTTCCTCAGCGATTACGGTTGTTTAAGGGCCGTGGAGCCATGCCATCTTCACAGGAGACAGGCACGGGGCACCCTCTCTTGTTATACAGATCCTAAGACCAGACTCTGGGTGGAGCAGGGAGAGCTCAGGATAAGGTGGCGTCCACCCCTCGCTATGGCCGTGGGTCCTGGAGGGGCAGCCAGTTTTAACAAAACCATGGCCTGCTCCAAGCTTGTCTCTGCATAGCGGAGCAGTGACAAGTGTGAAGGCTTGGAGCTCAGGCCCACGTGTGTTTAAATCATGACTCTCCCCCAACTCTCTATGTGACCCGGGGCAAATTGCTCAACTTCTCTGAGCCCTGGTTTCCATGTTTGTAAAGAGGGGATAATAGTCACTCGGCAGAGTTCGTAACATGATTAAAGAGATGAATGGACGTACTCTAACCACATTCATTTAGCAACTAAACTGGTTTCTCGCACATCAGGGACCCAGCAAAAATAACACTCCCCCCCATCGCCCCGCCATTAAACATTTTCTTTCCTTTTCCTCCTCTTTTAAACTTTTCGTTAAAAAACTCAATGCCAGCCCTCTTTTTCTACCGTCTTCTGGCTTTCTGACTGCTTCTTCCTACAAAGGGATGTATACTCTCCGGTTCTACGGGTTTCTTCAAAAAAGTAGAACACGTGATGACAATTGTTTTTACATTTCTAGAACATAATAATTTTGCTATTCAAAACAAATAAAGTTCTATGGGAAAGAGAGAGTCATTTTGCTTTGCATGAAGAATAAACCACCAGGCCGGGCGTGGTGGCTCACGCCTGTAATCCTAGCACTCTGGGAGGCTGAGGCGGGCGGATCGTTTGAGCTCAGGAGTTCAAGACCAGCCTGAGCAAGAGTGAGACTCCGTCTCTACTAAAAATAGAAATAAATTAGCTGGACAACTGAAAATATATATATAAAAAAATTAGCCGGGCATGGTGGCGCATGCCTGTAGTCCCAGCTACTCGGGAGGCTGAGGCAGTAGGATCGCTTGAGCCCAGGAGTCTGAGGTTGCTGTGAGCTAGGCTGACACCACAGCACTCACTCTAGCCTGGACGACAGAGCGAGACTTTGTCTCAAAAAAAAAAAAAAAAAAAAGGATAAACCACCAAATGTGGTATTTTAGAGATCACAAATGACCCCAACACCAGGTGTCAAACACTTCCTTTTCTATAACATGAGGTGACCTGCTCCCAGGGTGAGTCCCTTTGACAAAGAGCTTTCACACCCGCCCACTGCACATCTCGGGTGCCACCTCACTTTCCTTATCCTATGTCACTGCATAAAGGAACCCACTCCTGTGGCCCCTCTAGGGTTACTGTGGAATGATTCTTATTTATTTATTTACTTTCAAGTACCAAACACTAACAAACTTCCAGGATGTAGAAGAAACTGCTTACGTGGTTCTCAAAGTCTGCAGTTTTCGGACCAAACAGCAGCCTCAGCATCACCCGGGGGGTTATTAGAAATGCAGGTTCTTGCCCTGCCCCATGCCCCGACTGCCCCCAAGACCTGCTGGATCGGATGCTGGGGGAGGGAGAAGGAAAGGGGAAGCCGCCAGGTGTGGGAGCTACCGGCATAAAGAAGCTCGGGCTCCAGATGGGAGATGTGTCCCGGAGAGGCATCTTCTGAAAACTAAGATTCTGCATTAAAGCGATAAATAAATAAAATGGAAAGCTTTCAGATAAAGAAAACTACATTTAAAGACAGATGAAGAGATGAAAGAGGTAAGAGAATGAAAGAGTTCTAGATCTGCTGAAATATTTTTTGATGAAAGGGATTTAACTTGCTGTTCAGCCGGGCGTTCATTCACTGTGAGGATTTCCGACAGAGACGCTTTCTTGATCTCTGTGGCCAGTCCTTTCATCTCCGTGCCTTTTGGGCCTCTGCTTGGTGCATTTCCGTACGTACACAGTGACAGGAAGCGCAGCGGAGGTGTGTGGCAGGGGTTCCCCGTGCTGTGAGGATCCCATAACTCGCCAAATACGCAGGCAGAAGGAAACGGAAGAGAGAGGGAGGAAGGAAGAGCAGGATTCAAAAGAGGAAAGGAAAACAAGGAAGCGGAACACAAATTGCACCTTCAGTTACGGCCCAATGGAGCGGGAGAAGCTGGTCGTGTGGGTTCGAGTCCGTCTAGCGATTGGCATCATGAAATGCCAAGCAGACTGACGGGGCTTCTGCGCTGATACTGTCTGTGGCTCTCAGGTGTGCTGCTGCCTCGTGCCCCCACCCCGCCCGGCCTGGACCCCCCAGACCTCAAGGAGAAGGCTGGAACTGTCCAAGGTACAGGTCCTGTCCCGGACCCGGGTCACACACACCAAGAACACGAGGCACGTACCTCACAGATCTTCTCCAAGGAGGGAACGAAGAAGTCATCACACACAATGGCCAGCGCGTAGAACATGTACATGGCCTGGAAGACAGAAGGGGAGAAAGAAGGAGTTAAAGTGAGAGTGAGGCAGAGCCATGAGGGGGAGGATCTGGCCACTTTCCACTTCAATAATGTCCTCTGTCATCATGAATTCAACATCTTGCTCAGAGTAATAAGCACAGGGCCTAAGCACAGGGTCTTTGCAGAGCCTAAAAGACCCCACGTGACCTGGCCCCAGCTTCCTCTCTGACCTCACTGCCTGCCACTCTCCTTGTGTCCACATCCCTTTTCCCCAAACATGCCACGGGATGCCTGCCTCAGGGCCTTCGCAATTGCTGTTCCTTCTGCCCAGAACACTCTTCCCCCAGATATCCCAATGGCTCACTCCATTAATCATGTGGCACCAGGGCCCGCTCCGACTCTAGACATCGTAACGTACAGTAAGCTCTGCTGAGGCCAGTTTGGTTTGGAGTTTCCCCGTTACTTGCCGCCCAAAGCATCGAGTGGGTGTGGATGCAGTTCCAGCACCCTCAGCAGTGACACCTCTCTCGTTTACTGACCTCCCAGCATCTTTTCCTTTTGAGGATTGCTCCACAGGATGGGGAGTCACACACCTCCTTGTCCTCATGACCTAGGTGCAGGCACATGACCCAGGCTGGCCACCAGAACACCCATTCCCTGCCACACAGTAGGGAGTGGGCAAAAGGTCTATAAGGAACCAAGAGGGATTAATAGAGAAGCTGGGGGAGAGATCCTCTTTCCTTATGAGACATAAACATGTCGATGTCTGGAGCTGCTAGAGGCAGCTGTCATGTAGAAAGAGCTTGCCTGAGAATGCTGCTCACATAGTAAGAAGTCAAACCAAGAGATGGGACAGGTACACCCACACACATATGCATGCACACACACACGAACACACAACACACAGGTGCCCAGTGACATGAGGCCACCCCAGGCCACAGCTCAGTCTGAAACCAAAGTGGACTTTCCAATTGCATGAACCAATAATGCACCTTCTACACTCAAGCTGTTTTGAGTTGAGTTTCTGTCACTCACACCTGTCCTTCATGAAGCCTTCTGTAGCACTCAAGCATGAAATGATCTCTCTCGCCTTTGACTCTTGAAGGCGGCACTAACGCAGTCCCTGTGCCCCTGCTTTGTATGAGCTTGTTTTCTTCCCACATGTGTGTGTTTGGTCTCTCCCATAAGACTGTAAGATTCAAAAATGCACCTTAACACTTGATTCTGCGGAAACATCAGACAATGCACAAAGGACTTATGCACCAGTTGTATTCACTCCGAAACTACTGAATATAAGTTACCAAAACCTAACAAAATATACCATAGGGCGTGAGTTATATAAACTACCATTCATAATTCAATGAAGTATTGTTAAAAGGGATTATGTAAATCTATATTGAATGACAAGGAAAGGCACTCACAATAGATTGCTAAATGAAAAATGTTGTAAAACAGAATGTACAATCTCGTTTCCATTAAAGTATTCACATATGTGTGTGTGTATGCACACAAATATATTTGCATATAATAAGGCCACCAATCAAAATAATGGCTACATTTCTCCCTTAGTTGGTGTGACTCTATCTGTATTTTATAATCCCTATCCATATTTTCTATTTTTTTCCATCCTGAATTCATATTTCTTGTGGGAATTTTGCAGAAGGTATGAGATTTTTAGAGGTAAGAACTCTGTTTCATACTTCTTTAATCTCCGAGGAGCTTGAGATGTCTGGCATGGAGAAAAATCTCAAAAATAACTTTTTATTGATTGATCTATTCATCATCTGCACAAAATTACTTGCCTATGGGATTTTTTTGAAACTGTCAATTAAAAATAATTAATGCTTCATTTTATAGCCTTGTGGATAAGTCAGAAAATACATTTCCAAATTGTATTGGACTCAAACCCTCTTTTGCCATTTGACTTGGCTGATCCAATGATACGTGAGTTTTAACATTACCTTTGAAAGGACACTCATGTGCAGTAATTGAAATACATAATTTCGTATTTGTGGATTAATCAAGATCTTAATAAGCTGTCCATAGTTGACATATCCAACTCACTGAGACTGCCAACGCCACTTAGAAGTCCATAAAGCATCTCACCAGGAATACGTTCCAATATTAAGTATTGATCCTGTTTTGAGGCAAGAAGCTCCATCTAACACACTGTGATATCAACGCTTGGACTGGGATGAGAAATGAATAGGTCTGCAAGTGCTCGGTGCTTGTGAGGGTGATGGCTATTGAAAGCCACGTTAGTTCCTGTGAGCTTGGCAGCATGGGGGGTGCCCACTGATAATCAGACACCCATGACCAAGCGCCGCCGGGCAGCCAGAGAGGCCTGCAAGGCGACGAGGCTCCTCGCTGGCCATAGGGCACCTCCTCGCATCTGAGGGTAGGTGTGACACTTGGGTTACAAAAGACTCCGCTCTAATTCTCTTCTAAGTCACCCACTGAAAAACAGGTTCCCACTGCACAGGCAAACAGAACACAGGAACAACACAGAGGTACAAAGTGAAACTGTGAGATGATGCAGAAAACCTACCGGAAGTGTCACATTGCTGGTACTGTCAATACACTGGCACAAACAGTTTAAAGAGTAAGGCAGTTTTAGGTGAATTTGACCTTTCCTATATTTCCAAAGGATTTAATAATATCATTGATGATAATAATAATAATATTCACCACTGTTTGTGGGGCCTGAAATTCTAGGCACACTCCAGGTACTTTACAAGGACGATCGCACTTAATTCCTCCAACTCCTGTGTCAGGCAGGAAGTCACTGGTCCCCTTTCCCAGATGACTCAATGTAGTAACTTGCCAAGGACGCGTGGCTAACAAATGGCAGGATACTCCCCAAGCTTCCCACAGAGCCCAGCTGTCTCCCCACACAGAGGTCACTTCTGGTTTACCACCTCATCGCCACCTCTTCCGATTTTTAGCTCTCCTACTAATAAGCTGTCTTCTCCAACCACACAGACAGAAGGACATTTTTAGAATCCCAGCCATTCACTTTTTGGGGCTGCCTGTTAGAGCCATTGATGTTCTTTATTAATATTATTACTTTTACAAGGTGCACTATAAAACAGGAGACAGATCTGAGCTCTCAAAAATGCATGAGCTGGCCCAACACCCTGGCGTGGCCCAAATGTGCTGTAACACACCCTGGAATCCAAGCCCAAGGCCTGGCGACAGAACTAGCACAAGTAAATGTGGGCTACATTCTAGAAACCTAAGTGAAGGCTGTCTAGAGAAGGAAGGGGAGTCTTTTAGCGCTTCAACCCAAGTCTCATGACCACAGGGGCTCCTCTTCTCTGAGAACTTATCCGAGCCTTCAGTGCGGGTATCAACACTTCGGCAGTGATTGTGTGCAGCCTGGAGCACGAGCCGTGCTTTAGGTTCGTGGATCCGGCCTCCCTTCTCTTGAGGGCAGCAGCTGTGTCCTTCCCATATTCATATCCACCCCATGCAAGAGTGGGTTCCATTTATACAAAGGCTCACGCTAGCCCAGGGGAGGAATGAGACAGGTGGAGAAGAGCTGAGTCACCTTGGTTGACCTGGCCGCGGTGTCAGAGGTCAGCCGGCAAGCAGCTAACCCTCAGATGTAGGGTGAGTCCAGCTGAGAATGGCCAAGCCCAGCCCAAGTTTACCAGTTCAGCTGAACCCCAAAGACCCCGGAGCCAAGCAGCTGTTTATTGTCGAACATCACTGGGGTTGTGAGGCCCTTTGTTACACGGCGTTATTGTGGCAGGACACTGATTGTGTTCTTTGGTGCACGGGTAACAGATACCGCCATGATAATAAAAAGAGCCACAGTGGAAACAACAATAATGAGTAACTTCCAAGAAAGCAGACTTGAAAAATTCCTAAGAGACAAGATGACAAAGTAGACCTTTCAGGGGTAGCCAGGACCACCTTCTCTCCTTCCAGCTGAAATAATATTTATATGTTTAAAGTATACACTATTCAGAGGCCACTCAAAAAATGATTCTATTCTGAGGCAGGCATGCCTTAGGATTTGAAGTTATTTATTTATTAATTCAGCAATAACATGTGGTCAGCGCCAACTTGAAGCCAGATGCACTGCTTGCTGGGAAAGGTCAAAGACACAATAAGTCGCTGTCCTTGGACAAAGAAGAATGACCTGAGGTTCGGTTAGGAGTACCCAAGAGAAGTGGCTCATGTTAACTCAGTGTGAAGATCCTAGGATAGAGTTCTGTAATGTGGCAGACACTGTTGATGGCCTATCCATTGGCCATTAACCCTTTTATCTTGCAAACACAACTCCAATGTTGTTCTGAGTAAAATATATTCAGCTTTTCTAGTTTCTCTGGAACTAGTCATGGCCATATGACATAGTTTTGGCCAATGAGAATAAAGCACAGATTCAACTAAAGTCACTCTTTCTTCTTGCCTGCAACTTGTATGTGATGTCTGGAATGACAGCAGCCATTGTATGACTATGAGACACCACACATGAGACTACACGTCAACATGGTAAGGGTGGCAGAGCCCTGAGCACACCATTAACCATCTCAACTAATGCCCAAAACCATCTCCTCTGTCCTTATTAGGTGAGGAAAGGAAATTCCTATTTATTTTAGTAACCATTAGTCAGGGCTTCTGTACTTATCACCATGTGCCTATCTAACTGATATGGGGCACAGAAGATATTCTACTGGGCAGTAGTGAAAGAGGCCAGCAAAGGTTAGAGGAAGTGGCTACTAACTCAGGATTTTGAAAGATAAATATTATCTCATCAGGCAATTTTGAAGGTTGGTTGGGACTAATAAAACCAAAGAACAGTGGTTAAACTGAAAAATACCTAAGATAACAGGAAGTCATCGTGGCCCGTGACTTAATGGAGATGAACAGGCTCTAGCTGAGATGTTGATACATGTAAGGGCTTCTGCATTCTGAGGGCAAATGCATTTGAACAGCATGACTTTAACCTCGCTGTTTTATGTGGCATCTACAGTCAGTGGTTTTCACAGACCATTTCTTTTTACTGCATCATCTGCCCTTCTGTCTCTGTCTTTAATTTCAATGAAGGTGGTGCTGGAGAAGCAGTTCCTAGGGAATATCTACAGAACTCTGGCCTTGGTGGAAATTGTTCTAAATCTCAAATCTCCCAGGGAACATGGTTTGAATAATCAGAATAAAAAACAAAATCGTCCTTTTCTTTCTCCGTCTTATTCATAGTTTCAAGTGATCACGTACAATTAGGCATGGAATGGAAAAGTTATTTCTTTTGAAATCATTTTCCCCCATTATAGGCTCTGTATCTAATGGCCCCATGAGAACATGATGAAACTGACCACATGTCCACTCTCCGGAATTCTGCTATCACTATCAATATCATTGTTCTGGACACATTGATGGATTGGAGTCACTAGAGAGCAATGCTTAGCCTCACGGTCCGGACTAGAAATCTGAACAAGAGGATTTGGGGGGGTTGTAGATAAGAAGAATGTAGCAGAAGAATATGGGTGCCCCCTCCCTCACCATATTCTTCATGCCTTATTAATTTAACGAGCTCCACTGACTTTCAAAGGTCAGAGTCTGCCCTCAATTTGTTTGAAGACTAGATTTAACCATATAATGCAATCAAGAAATGCTGGGACATTAACACCTCAGGGGAGCCCTCAACCAATGACTGATAAGAGTTGGTGTATTGGTACCCCTGCTCCCTTGCCCCCCGGGCACATACCCTCCATGAAGCATCATTCCAGGGGAAGATGCTTTCTTGGCTTGAGTCCATTAATTCTTTCCCAAGGAAGAGCCTTGCTTGTAGAATCAGAAATGTTAATTCCCCCTACAACTGTAGGGCGGTTCCTTCCTTTTCAAGGTATTATCAAGCAGAAGTCTTCATTTGGTTCACATAAAAACAGGCATAGAAGACTGGGATTCTTTATCCCTGTTTTGTAGTTGAGGGAAAGAATGACAGTCAAAGGGTGGAGGCGGGGAGCAAGGAGAAGTTGAGGCATCCTTGGTGTTGACAGAAGCTGCTGTCTAGGCCGTGGCCTCCATGGCCACAGGGGCCAGCAGGGTGTGGGAATGGGAAACGTGGATGAAGTTGGGTCCGTGGCTCACTGGATAGTGGAGGCCCATCCGAGGTGGGCTGCCTGTGCTCTGACCTAGCTGATTGTTGCAAGAGAGTATGTACTCAATGTGGCCAAAGTTTCTAATTTTCCAAGAGAAGCTGCAAATGTCAACTTTTAGATAAAATCCATGGATTTCAGGTGACGGAAACTAATGTAGCCACTCTGACCTCACCTCACTTCCTTCTCTCTCCCTTGCTGCTTCTACACCAGGCACACTGGCCTCCTGGCCGTTGCTTGAATGAGCCTGGGACAGTTTCATTCACTTCCGTATCCCCAGGTCTAGAACAGTGTGTGGCACTGTTTCTGGAGTTCGAATGAATGAATAAATGAGTGAAAGAGCTCTTTCAGCCCTGGACTCAGTGCTTGATACAGCTTAGCTCATGTCACCTTCCCAGTAACCCACATACAGTGTTTGGGCTTATAACATCTCTATTTTACAGATGAGAAAACTGAGATTTAGAGAGAATAACAAAGACACCCTATTTGCAGAGTCAATATTCACACAAATCTAGTGCTGCATGACTCCAGAGTCCCCAATCTTAATCACACCTCCTCCACTCCCTGTGGACTCCAGACATTGAAGACACAGAATTCCCCACCTGTGCGGTAGCCATTTCATTCATTCATTTAAAGGTGACATTTGCTGGGAAAGGGCAATTGGCCTTCAGGTGATCTGAACCAATCCAAGGGAAAGGGTCTTGTAATGCCAGGTGAAACCCCCGCCTCAGCTCCATCCAGCAAGAACTCTGCAGTGTGGATGGCACCACAGAATTCGTCTCATCTTGAGGCAAAGGAACCAGGCTTTCGTACTACTGTACCAATCAGTGATTGACCACTGACCACCACAGAGAATGCAAATTTCCAGGTGCTTCCCACAGTCAGTACATACATTCCTGGTGAAGTGGCTCCAGTGGCCTAAGAAGGTTCTTTGAAGGTCACAGGGGTGATCCATTAACAGCAAAGCACATAAAGCTGTTGGACAGACATCTGGATCAGAAAAGAGAATTCATATGGCTCTGATGGCGGACCAACATTCTGCTCAATATGTAAGCAGAGCATTTGATATTAAGGCTACACATAGAGATACTCTCTGGGTTCCATGTAAGCACAGAGGAGGGACACCTAACCTAGGTTTCAGAGAGTGTGGGGAAGGGTATGGTAAGATTATCTGGAGGAGTTTATACTTTAATTACATCTAAGATGATGAACAGACAGCATCCAAGCAAAGAAGTTGGGAAGGAACTGGCAAGGCAACAGCATAAATAAAAGCATGGTGTCATAAATTAACATGGTTTGTGCTGAAAACTATAAATCATTCACTACCAGAGTATAGACTGTGAGTGAGGAAATAGAGACAGACGGGGCTGGAGGGAAAGGCAAAGCTCAGTTTGGGGAGAGTCTTGTATTTCATGCTGAGATATTCTGATGCATAACTACAGACTTCCTGTCTTGAACAGGAATCCCTGCTGACTCCACTGGATGAACTGTATGACGGTGGTGATGATGACTGTGGTTTTGATGGTTGTGATGATGATGATGGTGATGATGGTGATTGTGATGTGATAATTATGGGGACAATATGATGATGGTGATGCTGATGCTGATGGTGATGACAGTGATGATGGTGGAGGTGATGATGGTGATAATTTGATAATGTGATGGTTACGATGATGATGATGGCAGTTGTGATGTGATGATGATGATAATGATGATGGTGATGGTGATGGAGATGATGAGGAGGATGGTAATCGTGACAATGATGGTGATGATGACGACAAAGATGATGATGGTGATGACAGTGATGATGGTGCAGGTGATGATGGTGATAATTTGATAATGTGATGGTTACGATGATGATGATGGCAGTTGTGATGTGATGATGATGGGGACAATGATGATGGTGATGGTGATGGAGATGATGAGGAGCATGGTAATCATGACAATGATGGTGATGATGACAAAGATGATGATGGTGATGACAGTGATGATAGTGGATGTGACCATGATGGTGATAGTTTGATAACGTGATTGTTATGATGATAATGATGATGATGGCAATCGTGATGTGATGATGATGGGGACAATGATGATGATGATGGTGATGGAGATGATGAGGAGGATGGTAATGGTGATGATGACGGTGATGATGACAAAGACAATGATGGTGATGACGATGACAGCTAATATTTACTGACTATCAATCATGAGTCTAGAACTGCTTTAAAGCTTAATCCTCTCAACTACACCATGAGGTAAGTACTGTTGTTGTCATCACTTTTTAAACAAGAAAACTGAGTAGGAGAGACTATAAGCTCAAGATCACAGTGCCAGTAAATGGCAGAGTCTGAACTTCAACCCTATTCGTACGACTCCAATCCAAGCCATAGCCCATGGCTCTAATCCTGTCTGCTTTCCGCAGCAAAAAAGGAGGGTTGCCCTGCAGGCTCAGAATGCTCACCGGCTTGGAGATTTCTCAGGATCTCTATTGATTCCTTAGATGCTTTCTTCCCCTTCTTCCTTTCCCACTTCCCAGTAACGCTTTCTCCCCACTGCCCTCTAAGCCATAGTGGCCTGCTCTGTGGAAGTTCCGGAAATCCCAGGTCCAGACTGGCTGACAACAGGCCTTCTTCGCCAACACTGGGATCATCCTCTTCAGGCTTGTTTGAGAAATGAGGACAGTGACTTCTACCTAGGATTGTATTCAGATGTTAGAGAACGTAACTTTTCTGGAGGCCTTTGAAATTTCAAAGTTCATGGAACTACCCACAAGATGGTAAAACTCTTCACTTCAGGATTGGTAAGAAACCTGCTTCTTGCTTAAAAGGTTTTATTAGTAACCTGAGCCTTTCTGAGGAACACCACGGCACGGTAGGGATCTTCATGCCAGAGCTGGAGCTAAGCTCACTGTGCGACACTGAGCCTTTGAAAGAATACCAGGCTGGTTGAAGCCATTGAGATATTTGCATTCTTGCTTTTCTGTCCTTTTCTTGTTATTCTCTCTGCAAACATAATCTTAGGGGCGGGTGGGCACTGCGGATGCCAGATAACATCAAACAGTGGAACTGCTAAACAATCAAGGGCAAGAAACCAGGACTTCCAAAAACAGAATAGGCCTGAGACACGGGCACCCCGGCAGGCTCGTAATCTGGCGCCTCTTCAAACCCATGTTCTTTAAATATTTATTCCACGTTTATTCCGTGGAGGAGGGAGGAGAAAATCCATCTTCTATTAATAAAAAAAGTATATAGAAATAAAGCCTCTTACTAATTCATTTCCTCTAGCACAAGCAGAGTCAATATTCCGAAAATTATTCTGCAAAATTTTCTCCCATTTTTCTGCAATTGTTATTATCTTTCAAATTTTGTACTTTTCTCAAGTAGGCAACTTGTTGTTGGTGAATTCAAAGTTTGAATACTTAATATTTAGATAGTGAGATTCAGTTTATTTAACATTGGTAAATACTATACATTATGCAATTTTAAAATTTCAGCTGGCTGGGACGATGTGAGCACTTACGAGATTTATGTAATATGTATATTTAGGCTGGCAGTAGCAAAAAGAAAGATGATGATCCTCTTTATTTCAACTTCAGGTAGAGGGGATGGATTTATTTGTTTTCAGTTGTGTAAAGAATTCTGTCATGGGGAATCCGAGTTCGGTGGCTCTGTCTTTCCCGTTTGTGATGAGGATGTTTGAGCGCCCTGGTAGAGGAGCACCCTGAGATGGCCACCCACCGTCCAGCTCTGCACCCACTTGAAAGCCTTGGCAGCATTCCCAGGGTAGGACACGCACTTCCCGTGTCCTGTGCCAGAACTGACCTAGTGTCACCGGTCGAACTTCTGGAGCTGGAGGTGATTTTCCGTTAGTGGTGATGGACTACACTGGGTCAAACCGGGGTCTCTGGCTCAATCTTTCTTGTGATAGGTGTAAATACCTAAGCTGGATGGCTGTGGGCAGGGGTCCAGGCTGAGGCTGTGTGCAAATGAACAAAGCCGGCAGACTTGTGTGGGGTTTAAACTCCGACCTTCGGTTTTACTGCTCAAGATCTAGCACAGCTAACGAAACCAGACGGAAGCTTCCTATTATAGTACTTCCAACTTCACACTTCAATGCCAATCCATTAAAATAATTACCAGATGATTACTATGGACTTTTAACTAGGAGGTTCAAAACCTCTCATCAAATAATTAGCTTAGTTGGGCACATGGGTTCCCTCTCTCTGGCTGATGTAGGCTGGCTTGAAATTCAGGGGTGTTTTGGGAAAACCTTGGTACCTGTACATCAGTACAAATGATTCCAGCTCTTGGTAGGCCTTTCTGAAAAAATCTGAAAAAAATCTGTTCACCTGGGGCACCCTTAGAGGGCAATCAGGGCTCAAGAGGAAGATGCCATCAAGACTGTTCTACTAACACCCCTCTGTTGTTGAAAGAACAATGTGAGATGTTCTCATTGCTAATGAGAAGGACTGACTCTTGCTGCAGTTTGTAGATGCTGACACCAATGTTAGGCTGCAAGGAAGAGAGGTAAAATTTAATCATGTTACCTCCCCCAGGGCCCAGAAAAAGCAGGAGGCAGAGTTACAAAGAAGAATCCAGGAGATCATCTGAAGGCATGCTGGGGTAAAGCACACTGAAGCATGGAGAAACAAATTCCCCCAAGGCTATGAAGGTTATAGCGGGGCTGGAGGACAGTGGTATATTTTAGTGTTTTTAGTTCTCTTCTGCCCCTTACCAAACAGCAATGAAAGAAATTCACTAGCTGGTTACTCCTGCTCTTCCCCACTGTAAGTAAGTCAGCAGTGATGATACCATAGTTAAGAAGCGGGAATCAGAGAGCCTGGGTCTGTATCTCAGCTGCGTGACCTGAGGTGAGGTGAATATTTTAAACTCACTAAGGCTTCAGTTTTCTTTGTCTGTAAAGTGGGAGAAATAATAGTACCACCGTCATAAGGTTGTTCTGAAACTAGATAATGCATGCAAAATTCTTTTACCATATCTGGAATGTTGCAAGCATTCAGTGAGTGCTATTAAATAGATAATGTTGTTGCTGGGGGTCATTATTATTTTAATCAATTTGTTCATAAAGTAGGACCAAAGGAGTGGAAAATGGGCTTAGAGAACCCTGCACACTCTCTTCTTTACAAAGTCACAAGGAAAGATGAGAAGGCTTATTCCTGTTTTCAGCTGCAGCTGTGGGGCCATTTCCATAAAAGCAGACACACAGGAATGGTTCTCTGAAGAGCTCGATTTCCTTTTCTCCCCTTGTCTCCTAAGAGCTGTTGCCCATCCAGAGAAACACAACCCAAATTTCACATTCTGACAAACACATGACTTAGGATTCCCCAGTGGTCAACGGGGATGGCCAACTCAATGGTAAAAGCCAACCTGCCCTGGATCCGATGTTAATTACATCTGAAAAGCAGATGGTATCTAAATCTAGGTCCATCTGTTCCACATCTGTGGGACATTTCTCCAGCGGAGAAGACAGAGCCATAGCCAATTTCTTTTTGCCTCAAGAAGAACTGGACTTTTGCATTTAAGAAAATATCTTCTTATTTGTCATGATAAGATTTTCTCTGATCTACATAACCACAGAAACATTAGGTCAGACATCCGAGCAGGGAAAGGTCAGTGGAAATACCTCCGGAATGTAGGCTGCTACTCAAGCTCAAGATGCTACCACAAGGGAGACAGTCTGGAGATTAGAAAATATTTGAATATGACTTGTCTACTGGTTTGTAAGACAACCCCCTGCCCCCATTCCCGGCCCCATACTTATGTATAATTTCAACTATTAAGTGGCCTGCATTCTATTAACCATATTCACATTACACATATTTTTAAGAACTGACAAAGAAGCAATTACCTCTTCTTTGAAGAAAATAAAATCTACTAATTGAACAGAAGAATGAAAGTCATGGCTCCTGTAGGGAACGCCAGTATTACTAGGTTCTGGGCAGGTGGGGACTTTGAAACCGACAGTATCAGGCAGTAAAGAAAGCATTACTTAATGGGCACTGAAGGTACCTCTTCCCTGTTACATTTTATCAGCAACTTTGCACCAGAAAAGGAATCGTGCCTTAGACTGTGGACCTAATGGGAGGTGTTATCGACTACTGGTGACCCAGTGTTTAAAGGGCGTGTGGTACATGGAGCAGATGGAACCCTCGGGCCACTCTGACAATGGACAACTCAAGACACATGGGCAGCCTCCTACTCATGACAGCTTTCATGTCAACTGTGGTTCCCTGATTTTCTGCCTGAGGCCTCCACCAGTGCTACAGAACTTTTCTCAGCCCATGTGCAGAGCAGCCTGAAAGTGCTCAGGTAACAACTCAGGTTATCGACAACAGAGAGAAGACACAGGAGTAGGAGTCAGCAAATCAATAACCAGACTTCTCAGCCCTTAATGGGACAGTTCTGGGTGATGGTCTCTACTGTCCCTCTGCGATTCCTCGATGGGATCAAGTCCCAGCTGTCCACAGTGTTACCAGCTCTTTAATCCCCCCGTGGCTGGCTTCCTTCCTTTCCCTCTCTCATTTCTCTCACTTCCTCACTTCTGATTCCTGGGGATGGCCTCAGATATGCTACCTGCACCTGGCGGGGTGCTGGAGTAGCCTTGTATCTCATGAACTGCCACGAGAGCCAATTATTAAAGCCTCAGGACTTTTGCAAGTCAGTTGATATAACTCTGGTAGTTTAAACGTTGGTCATGTTGTATTTACACCATGGAAATTTGCAAATGCTACATATCAGGGCATGTATTTATTTCAGGAGAGCCCCTTGTTAAATATTTATAAGCACACTGTTGTCTTTGCCCAAGCCCTTATATGGAGTTTGTCTTGGGCAGCACCACAACTGAGATTGTGAGTAGCAAGTGCTCCCCTGAAGCCAACAGATGAACACTTATGACTATAAAAAAAATCAAAATTTGTCATGATTATTAGAAGCATTTATTCATTAGCCAAAAAATGAATGATTCTCAGTGCACTTAACTGGAAGAGAATTTGTTACTAGATTTAGAGTTAAGGGAGTAGGTAGAGAAACTAAAAGAAAAATATGCTAGGAGCCATCGCCACTTGAAAGTCATTCTAGAAGAAAATACAGGAGAAAATCTCTATGGCCTTGGGCTATACAATGATTTATTAGATAGAACACACAAAAGGAAAATCTGGGAAATAAAAAAGGTTGATAAAATGAGCCACATCAAACAAAACAAAACACAATAAAAAACTTTGCTTTTCAAAAGATGCTGCTAAGAAAATGAAAAGGCAAGCCACAGACTGAGAGAAAATAGATGCAAAACATGCATCTTACTAAATGCTTTCATTCAATATATACAAACACAACTCAAAAACAAGACAGATCACCCAATTAAAAAAGGGACAAAATATTTGAGCAGACACTTCATCTAAAAAGATAAATGAATGAACAAGAAGCTCATGAAAACATGTTCAATATCATTAGTTATTAGGAAAATGCAAATAAAAGCCACAATGAGATACCTCCACACACTTCTTAACTAAAGTGAAGAAGACTGACAATATCAAGTGTTCATGAGAATGGAGCAACTGGAACGCTCATGTAACACCGGTGGGAATATAAAATGCTATAGCTACAGTAAAAAACAGTTTGGTGGTTTCTTATAAAATTCAACCTATACTTACATAATGCTCCCAGGTATTTACCTAAGAGAAATGAAAAATCTATGGACACTAACTATTTTATTAATACATGAATGTTCATGACAGCTTTATTTATAATAACTCCCAAACTGGAAACAACCCAGATGTCTACCAACTGCTGAATGGACAAATTTTAGTACACCTGCACAGAATTCTACTTGGCAATAAAAAAAGAATAAACTCCCTTTTAACACATAACCCATATACATAACTATATGGATGGATTGCAAAAGCATTATACTATGTGAGGAAGTTTAACATGATCAGGAATAAGACATATCAACGCCATACACTCTTGATATGATATGCTGAAAATCGCACACCACCACTGCGGTATTCCTGCTGGAAACATATAACCTCAATCAAATCATGAGAAAATAAGACACAAACCTGAACTGGCCTGGAGTCTTCAAAATTGCGAAGGTCATGAAAAGCAAGGAAAGACCAAGGATCTGTCATGTATTGGAGGCTACTAAGGAGACACAACAACTAAATGCAATGTAGTGGAAAAATTGGTGAAATTTGAACACGGTCCATGGATTAGGTAATAGTATCTACCAATGTACAATGTGATTTTGATAATTGTATATTGATTATGTAAGATGTTAACATTAGAGGAAGCTGGGTGAGGGGTAGATGGAGATCCTCTGTACTGTTTTGCACCTTTTCTGTAAATCTAAAATTATTTCAAAAGAAAAAGTTTCTAAAAATAGTGAATTTTTTGTATGAAATTGTGCATTAATAAAGCTGATTTTTAAAAAATTAGTAAACCTGTGTTTCTCAAACTGTGACCCAGAGAGCCTGATGCTTCTTCAAGGGGCTAAATTGAGGACATGGCAGTATGGGAAGCCCCATTTCCCACCCCCATCCTCTACTGTAGGTCAGGCTTCAGCCTGTACCATTCCACTCTATTCTCTTGCACATACAAGCACACATACATGCCCACACATACACATACATATGTTATTCTGTTATGACTCTACCAGAAAGGAGAGATATTATTGCTAAGACCTATTTTAAACTTTCAATAGGATTATCTTTCAAAACATTTCATTTAGATCGAACTTTCAGAAATTTGTCCTTGAGAAAAAGGGAAGTGGGCAGGTGGATTTGGTGAGTCTGAGGTGGTGATGTGTCAATGGACGGACACAGGAGTGAGCTGGCAAACATTTAGCAATGACACTCTGGGGAAAGCCACTGATTTTCCGATTTTCACAGTGTAAATACTACCACCGTGGCTGATTTTAGGCTACTGCTGTGATGTCAAAGTCGGTAAGAGTTGTGCACCACTGGCTGTTGTGACCGCTGGACAGACACGAGGAATTACCATGGCCAGAGCAAGACTCAGGATACTGATAATTGGGAGAGAGAACCTCACAGGTGTTTGGAGGTGGAAAAGTCCTCTTCATCTAGCTGATAAAAGCCACAGAAGAGTCGAGATGTTGCCATGATAGAAGAACAAAGATGACCAGGGCAGAAAACAACAACAGTTTGCCATCAGGAGTGTGTGAGCTGCAGACATCTGAACCAACCCCCTGAGCCCCACGTGGAAGGCCCTCCAAAGGGCTGGGGCTGTGGACAAGCCCAGAGGGCCTGGGACATCTCATTGGCAGCACGCGGCACAAGCCCAAGGGGCAGTTAGACCATGGAGAAGACCCTACATCTTAGGCCACCGGGAATGAAGTAAAGACTTTTTTTTTTTTTTAAAAAAAATGGGGTTTGAGAAGTATGGGGAATATCCAGCCCCATTAGCCATCTGCAGACCCAATGATTGCTGTTGCTTTCCAGTTAGACTTCTTTTTCCATAACATTGGGTTTTGAGGTCACTAAGGATGTAGCACAGTTCTTTCTGTGCATTAAGAGAGAGAACACCACCAGTTGAAGGAAGAATTACTTGAAGCAAATCACTTAGAATCTTGGGCAAAGGTATCCCAGCCAGGTGTGACAAACTTGTAGAAGAGAATTAAATCTGAATCGTTTGAGCTGCCAAGCTGAAACTGCCTTTTGTTTTCTTTCTTTTTTTTAACACATCGGCCACTATAGTGACACTTTTACACTCCAGCTAAAAACAATGCCTCCTTCTCAATTGGATGTAATTATTGCTGGAAGAAAACCCACACTTACTAAATGACTTAACCTAATGGTGAAATTAATCAGCTGACTCTAAATTCTCTACCAATTTTGATGATGAGGGCGGAAGAGAGGACAATTTAATTAAGACAAACTAATTATTAACACCATGACCAATTTCCCCACTAGACTACTATGCTAGCAAGAAAGAAATTTAATTTTTGGATTTGCCTTATGCCTAAGGCTATGAGAAACAGGCAACTTTTGATGCCCATGGTGCTATGGTCTGAAAGTGTATATACCCTCCAAATTCATTTGTTGAAACCTAACGCCAATGCGAAGGTATTAGGACGCAGGGGCCTTTGGGGGGTGATTAGGTCACAAGGGCAGAGCCCTCATGAATGGCATCAGCACCCTTATCAAAGAGGCCCCAGAGAGATGCCTTGCTCCTTCCACCCTGTGAGAACACAGTGAGAAGGTGCCATCTATGAACCAGAAAGCCCTCACCAGACACCAAATTTTCCAGCACCTTGATCTTGGAATTCCTAGCCTTCACAACGGTGAGAAGTAAATTTCCGTTGTTTATAAGCCACCAGTCCAAGCTATTTTGTTAATTATAGCAGAGTGAATGGACTAAGACACATGGCATGCATTCACTTGACCTGGGTTATTGAAACAATTGGTGTGGTGTATTTGTCACACAGAGGAGAGGGATCCTTTAAAACTCGGAGCAGTTTGAAATCTTCTCTAGTCATTTACAAGGTGACTTTTGGGGTCTTTTCCCCATGCATAAACTAAGGAACTGGTTTTATGATGTCCTGTCTTACACTAACGGTTCTTTGTTTCATAAATGAGAAACTGAGGCCCATAGAAGACGGACCCGATTTTCCCAGGGAGACGGAGCAAGTCATTGGTGCAATCACTGTAAAGTAGGTCTCCTTAAATCTCCCTAGACCAGTGGTTTTTGTAACACTGCCTGCAGTAATTTGGCAATTATCTACTGTCCAAGGTTAGCCATGCATCAATTTCTCTTTCCCACTGTTAAGTCTAACTAATGGACTAAGGAATGCGGTGCAGCCATTCTTGAAGTATGAATCTAATAGATTGGAACTGGGTGACAGAATTTCTCACTCATCAGTATTCCTCAGTTTCAGTTTCCTTTATTTGAGAAGTGTCAAATCACCACCCGGGGCCTCTGAAATAATCTGCTATTGCTCCCACCTCTGCACCTCTCCAGGATCCTGGGACATTCAGTGTCATTTTGTGTCCTTTTGGCAGGGGGCTTATTAATGAGTAGCAAGTTCACAAGTTCTTCTCTTCATGAGTCTCTGAGCTAAAAATATGCAGGGTCATACCGTCTTCCTCAGGGATGCTAAATTCTATCTGGGGGATGCTGTAGGTTGCTGAGATTATGGTTAATTCAAAATTGGCTTTACAAAATTGGAAAGAATGAAAAAATCACACTTCTTTACCTAATAGGAACAAATGTTTCTGCTTAATCCAAGCATATCTGAGAGCAGCTTCTATCTGCCTCTGGAGCCCCTGAGGGAAAGGAAGGGAAGAAAGGAGCTATTTTAGGACCTCCTGTTACACGCCAAGTTATCCCATCAGAGGCTTTGCATGGTTTCCTATTTAGGTTTGACAACAACCCCACGCAACAGACATCATTGACAAGCACCATTTTACAGATGAGGAAACTGAGGCTTTCTGAAACTATGAAGCACCCAGCAACCTACAGCCAGGAAGTGAACTGCAAGCCCAATGTGATTTCTACTCTCACAATATTCTCTCTTCTCTGCCTTTCCTCTCATCCTCGCCCTAACATTGCTACAAGCACTTCTGGAACTAGGCCCTCAAAGAGAATCATAATGTGAGCTACACATGCAATTTAAAATTTTCTACTTTTGAAGTAAAATTTTTAGTTCAGAAAAAAGTAAAAGTAAAAAAAAAATAAAGTTAATTTTTAATAATGTTTTATTTAATGGAATATATCCAAATATCATTTCAATATGTAACCCACATAAAAATATTAATGTGACATTTTGCCTTCTTCTTTTCCCTCCTAAGTGTCTGCAATCCGGTGTGTTCTACATGCACAGCACTTCTTGGCATGGACTGGCCACCGTCACATGTTCCGGAGCCACCCACAGGCTGGTGGCCACTCTACTCCAATTTCCCATCTCCAGGTTATTTCTTCTCAAATTGAACTATTGTCATTGGATTCATTTCTCTTACTTTGCATTCAATGCTTTAGAATCACTTTATTCCTTTTCTAATATCATTTTTCTCCTTTACCCAAACCCTGCCCACTGCCCTCAATTCTTGTCCACTCAGCTGGCATTTAAGTCTCTACAACTTCATCCAAATGATACCCAGACTGGTCTGGCTCTTTGAATGCTCTTTCTTTTTTGCAACCAAATATTTTATATTTCCCATGGTGTGCATTTCTGGGAACATTTCAAGGCAGACCTGTATGCTTCAATGCATACACTCTCACCCTAGGTCTTGGGTGTCACCTTCAATACTGTCATTCACAAGGCTTGAGGTCACCATTCCACAGCCTTGAGAACAGCATTGGTGCCAGTGAAAGGTTTGTCGGCATTGGTTTAAAACACCTCGCCAGTCATTCTGTTATCAATTATTTACTGAGTACCACACCATCAAAGACACATTCTGAGGGAGAAGTAAGGATTATCCCAATCTGGATTCTGGCCTTCCAGCCTCTGGAAGTTTACATAGTCGTGTTATAGGGAGGCTGTTCTACCCACTGATGCTCAAAATTTCATATTTTCTCAGTTGAGTGTATCCTGCTCACCATGAAAATCACCTTACTTCCTTGTTATGCAGTGAGTCATTTTATAGTAACTGTGATCTGCATACCATTTCCCCATGGCTTTTAAGTGTCCTGTCAATACCAGGTATCACCTTCATTTATCACACACACACACACGTGCACAGGTGCACACAGAGGTACACAGCAGAGGTGCACACATGGGTGCACACGCATGCCCATAGAGATGCACACACAGGCACACAGGCTGTCTTGTTTCCTGTAAGCTCCTGTGATTTGCCAGAATAACTCTAGATACGACAGAAAGAAACAAAAAAAGAAGGAAGGAAGGAAGGATGCAAGGAAGGAAGGAAGGAATGAAGCAAGGAAGGGAGGAAGGAAGGAATGAGGGAAGGAAGGGAGGGAGGGAGGAAGGAAGCGAAGAAAAGGTGAGCCCATCTGGAGCCTTTGCAAAGCCTTGAGAATAAAGCCCTTGCCATTTTCCCATCACACTGCACAGCACAAATCCCCGCTGGCCATGATCTAAGGGCCTCGCCCTGCCCTCCCCTCTGAGGAAGCCAGGTGACACAGGTGTAGGCTCTCACCTACTCCTGCCCATTCCTCTCCTGACACCCCAGGGAGTCAGGAGAGGGAGCCTGTGTCAGTGAGATTATAGGCCAGGGAGAGTGGAGGCAGCTGAGAGAATCCAAATAGTGAGTGTCAACAGGGGACAGAGAGAAGAAAAAAACACCTTTTGAAATGTTTAAACTCCAAGTAAAAAGTACGTGGAATCAGCTGAAATCACATGCTGTTCCATAGGAAATCGGATTCAGCCTCCTTGCTGGAGGCCGAGACCCTGAAGGAATGGCTTCTTTGTCAACAAAACAATGGCAAGAAATGCCATGGGGGGCGGGGGGAGGAATAATAGGAATACCCGTCTATTTTTCCGAACATCGACAAAAATGGCCACGGCGAGGAGGAGTAGCTACATTCTAAAGACCAGGACAGTTCGGTGTGGGGGTAAAGTCCCAATCAGCAGAATGCGCTGGTCTCTCCCCCAGGTGTTGGGGGTGTAGACAGCGGCATGAGAGGAAGGGGTTTTCCCTACACAGATCCCAGGGAAGCTGTGCTGTCGGTGGTGACTTGGGAGCCTGGGAGGCATTTCGCCTCTGCCGGAGGAAAGGGTGTGGAAGCACCTGTTCACCTTCCTATATTCCTGTGCTTTATGTTTTCTACAGGGAGAAGAATATTCCTAGGAATGTACTAAGGATGAGAGAGGGAAGGGGAGGGAGGGGAGGGGAGGGGGGACCAGACCTAAAACTGGAAAGTTGACTTTTGCTGATTTCTTGGACAAGAAGCTACTCACTACTTTGCTGCTTGCTCTTTTATTCCTCCCCTCCTCTCTCCTCTCCTCTCCTCTCCACTTTTGAGAGATTTGATGTATTTTGACCCCAAGAGTGGATCAGGCAGCTGAGATCAGCCCGTGTGGACCTCTGGGGAATGAAGGAGGATGGAGGTAACGGGCAGCCTCTTGAAGCTGGCTCCAGAAGCCCCAGGAGGAAAGGCAAGAGCACATCCCCCAGGGGGAGCAGTGCGTGGAAGAGCTTCCACAGGACTGTGGCAGCCCGCAGGAGCCCAGGGAGCATGGCTCCCAGGCTGAAGGTTGCACTCCCCCAACACAGGGCAATCCATGGCCTCTAGAGGAGGCTGAGAGGAAACCACACATGCAGAAAAAGAGGAGACTCATGGCAAGTTATGGCAACTCAACCAAGGAACGTATTTTTCTGTATCCATCCTGAAGGCAAGGGAAGGTCATGTGGATGTGGGAGTGATAATTCACCTTAAAATAATACCACTTCTGTTTTAAGTTTTGGAGATTTCAATATACATATAGATGATCTTCTCACTACCCTGCTTCTTAGTTTCTCGAATTCTTCTCCAAGGTTCTTGTTGTCCATCCTACCTCAGATGCTCACCTCCATCGTCATGCCATAGCAGACCTTGTCATCACACATACCCACTGTCCCTTCCTCAGTCTCAAGTTCATGCGTTCCACCCTGATCCCGCCCCCTGCCTTCCCAGGTCACTCCGCCTGACTCCCATCATCTGTTCACCCTGAACAGAGCCTCCACCTTGAAACTGTGAGGGCCAAAGAGAAGCTCTGTTAAGTGGAAAGATGGAAGGCCCTTAGCACATTAATGAAACTGCAAAGGCACAGCACTGGCCTGAATCCTGAAGGATCCTCTGAATCCTTTTCCTTGGGAAAACCGGGCACCTATGGATTTAAGGCACTTTTAGTTGGGTTTTCTAGTCTTAGCATCCTTAGCTGCAGGGTCCCTTTGTCCATGCCTTTCTGTTACCTTCTCTCCCCGCCAGTCTCATTTGTTCTCAGATCTCACTGCCCACTTGGGTCTAATTTACTTACCACTCCCACCTTTAGCTTCGTTTGCTCTTAATTACTGCCTCTTTTTAATTTTTTCAGTGTAATTCCTTAATTGGTCATAGCATTCAAGGCACTTTCTCTCTCAACTACACTTAGAGGTTACCTTTCTACACAGGTACAATAGAAGGGTCTAGCAGGCCACAGATATACAAAGGCAAAAGTGAAATACATATATTGGCCAAAAACCTGGTTTCATTATGGCATCATGCTGGTAGTGTTTAAATTAAATTCAAAATAAGATGTAGAAATGCATTTTCCATTTTCCTTGTACACATGCACACACACACATATACATATTCTTTCTCTAATTGTGATTTTGTTGCTACATATTAAGTCGAGAAGCCAGAATTCTTCTTTTCTATTTCTAGTTGTTCATTGGCCTCATTGCATGAACTAAGTCTTTTAAAACTACTGTCTTCTCCCCTCTTACTGCGTCTACCTTTTCCTCCTTTGTCAGAAGTGTTAACTTCTAGAGGATACAATGAAATTCAGCTCAATGATACTTTCTGTTGTTTGGGGTTCTCACACATTGGTAGAACAAGCATTTTTTGTTTTTTTTATCTGTTGTCTTTTAAAGAACCAAAAAGAAATACATAAAGTAGAAAAATTAAGAGTGAGGAAAAAAGGGAATTGCTCTCATTCTTGTGCTGCATCTAGAATAGCATGGAGAAAGTAACTTTAAGAAAATATTCCAGACCACATTTAGTAAATGCTGTCTTGGCAATTCAAAGCTTTTATGTGCACTTCCTCCAAACACACTTTTCCCTGATAGGAAGAACTGACAGTGATCAAGTGTGACTCAAACAACATATGATATTTTATAGGAAACATCTAGAACTTTTATTTTCAAATGAATGTCACAATTCAAAGTAGTCATCTTGGAAGGCTATATAGATTTTCTCATGTTTTCTATCTTTCAGAAACATATTTGGAACTCAGACCTTGATGACCTGCATCCTGTCCTTTAGAAGAATCTCAGTCATTCAACTCCTCATCAGTTGGAAATGGATATGATTATTCAGAAAAGTCAAATCAAAGGCTTCGGAGATTGAATCTAGTAAATATATTGAACCATTAAATTATGAGTAATATACATGTTAATATTTTAAAAAATGGGGTCTGTCTTTTGGTCATAACTGAAGTATTGGTTCTACTGTCAACTTTTAGCCTTGGAAGGTAATATACCTCATTTGGATGCATTCCTCCTGGATTGTTTCCCTAAAATTTAGTTGTCGTAGAGGTATCCACCAAAAACCGGTGCTCTTTGAATCATGGTGTAAAGACCTCACTAGTTTTCTTCTAACAACAGAAAGCTAACATAGGGTCTATTTGTTAAAGCAACTGGCCTGCCCGAACTAGGACATAGATTATTTACTTTAGAGTCAGATGTTATGTAACATCTCACTGTTAAAGTTTTTTAAATTGTGATAAAGAAAATATCTAATTAATGACACAGATTTTCCAAGGTTTATAGTGTTAGCATATGTGAAAACAAAGAAATGTAACGTCGGAGGCCAAGTCTTCTGATTTGTGACGAGTGTGCTACTTGTACGCAGGAGGTCCATCCAAACACGCAATGCCAGGTAAGGCAGGAGCACAGACAAACCAGAGCAGACGCTGGCCCAGTCACAGCTGAGGAGGGCTGAATGTCAGTCTTTTCTTGTAAACCAACACCTTTTATGTCTGGTCCACATCATTCACGTACCAGGCCTCGACTGCTCTGTATGGTGACTGAGAAGATCATGTCACTTCAGAAGAAAAAAGGATGCACTCAGAGGAATTTTGATCTGGGGGAAAAAAATCCTGAACCGTACCATAGTCTCCAGTACTTGGGACTATTTTGCTAAACTCTGCAGTGATAGCCACAACAATGTCCTGATTTCTGGGCTGTGCCCAAAGGAGACCTCTCTAATTAGAGAGAGGACAGAGATGCGAGCAGGGACAAGGATTATTAGAAATCATGAATTTTTCTCTTGCCCTGGCTCTGGAACTCCATCAAAGGAACTGCAGCTTCAGCATCTGCCTCTGAGCTGGGCTCAGGGCAAGCGGAGGGGAGAGGAGGGAGAAGATTTTGGCCTGGTCATTCACCCCACTTCTGCTGTGTGTGCACATCTCATTGCCGGATGAAGGAGAGGGCGAAATATGGCAGCAGCCAAGTGAATGCAGTTACCTGTGAGATCCGGGTTCATTTCATTTCATTTCATCTCATTTCATTTCATTTTCTGAACAGCTTTATTGAAGAATAATTTATATATCATAAAATTCACCCATTGTAACTGTACAGTTATATTTTTTAGCAAATGTATACAATCATGCGACTATCACCACAGTCCAGTTTTAGAACACTTTCATGACCCCAAAAAGTTCCCCCATGTCTTTTGCAGCCAACCCTCACTCCTACCCCATCTTCAGGCAACTAATGTCAGCTTTCTGTCGTCTCTAGACATTTCATGTCATTGGGATCACACAGCATCTAGTCCTTCACATCTGGCTTCTTTCACTTAGCTTGGTGCTTATTTATGGGGCATCTGTGGCACGTCAGGCACTGAACTGGACCCTGGGGATGGAGTGATGAGTGAAACTGTCATGGTCCCTACCCTCATGGAGAATAAGACCAGCAGGGAGAGATGCTAATCAAATAATCCCACAAAGATGTAAATGTATAATTACACATTGTGATAACAGCTACCACAGGAAAAGTATAAAGTGCCACCAGCTCACGTAGACAGGGCACGGGATCTGATGTGGGTGGTCAGAGAGAGCTCCAGAGAGGGGGTGACCTCTCGGCTGAGATCTCAGGGATGAGCAGTAGTTAATCTTCCAATGAGAGAACAGACATCTGAAGACAGGGAAGTGGGTCAGGGTTGTTAAGCAGTGGGTGAGTGTCAAGGGATGGGACAGAAGTGGGGCTACTGCTTCAGCCTGTTCCCAGGGAAGACTCTGGAGTGTGAATGCACCAGAGCTGCCCCACCTGGAGGTGACGCAGATGCAATGGTCTGGGCAAGAACCCACGGGACAATGGGCAGTAGGTGAGGGAAGGAAACAGCTGAGTGGCACTTGCTTCTCACACTTTCATGTGCATACGTGTTGCATACATGTCTCCTGGGGATCTTGCTAATTTCAGTCTGTTTGGGGTGGGTCCTGAGCTTCTGCATTCTGTCCAGTGCTCAGATGACACCCAAACTTGAGGACCATGCACCACACTTTGAGTAGCCAGACTGACAAGACCTGGTGGTAGATTCAGCAAGGCAGAGGTAGGCATTACAGAGTATCCAGGTTTCTGGGCTCTGCAGCTATGGGAAGGGCAACTCCAACCTCAGAGAAAAGGGAGGACCAGGTTTGGAAGTCAAGTCCTAGTCTTGAATTTACTCCCATGAGCAGATGACTGAGAGTACTGTGAGACTTTGCTGCAAAGAACCAGAGAAACTCAACATTGAAAAGCACCTTAAAGATTGCTAGTCTGTCATCCCTGAAAACGAAGGCAAGATTTTCAAACTATGCTCGCCAGTGCTCAACATGCCAGCTGCCTTGGGGGAAGGCAGGGGGCGGGGCTCTAGTCCTTCCCACACACTTCTGTGAGGCCGCTCTCTTGCAGACATTGAGGAGATTTGCTTTATAATCTATTACTTTAAAAAAAAAAATGGGAGGGGCAATGAAAGAGTTTGGTGTCACATGGAGTCATGGGAATGTGGCCTGGTTTCTGGTTGTCATCGCAAAGTCATTTCTCACCTGCTGGCTCCAGGTGCCTTCACAGGCTCTGAGGTACAGGGAGGGTGAGGAGAGGGATTCCTTACCAGCCCCATCTGGGAAGGGAGGGTAAGAAGGCTCAGGTCAGCCACTGTTATTATAAGGGATGGTGTTTACTTCCAAAGAAATGGAAGCATTCTTCTAATTGATCAATTTGTATCAAACTGCTCTTTGTCTCTTCCAGGAACAGGTATGTGTATCCAAACCAGTCATTGCATTTTGTCCCAGCACCGTGGAAATACTGCAGGATCTTCCAGTGGGGAGCAGGTGGCCTCGTGAAGGTACCTGAGGCTGGGGGTGAGGTGGTGGCCAGGCAGCACGGCCCCAACCCTCCAGGCCCCCGTCCCCATCTCAGAGGGACCCACTGACATCACTCCCCTTCTAGGGCCGGCGGACTGTGGCTGACCTAGTTGGGAGCAAGAGTCAGAAAGAAAGCAGCCGTTTTATCTGATCTTAATGAAACACAATCTGCACACAGGGAACAGCTCTGCCCAAGTGTGGACGCAAGGCCAGCCCACTCCAGGGGCAGTGCCTCGGAAGGGGAGCCATGCCAAATGGCAGGGCCGAGAGCATTCAGATATCCATACGGAAATAGGGAATTCCTTCCTTCCTGAGTTGCATTTGTCAACACTTGCTGTCTGGACTACTCAGTAACTCCTATCTGCTCTTCCAGAGTTGACTAATTATATGTAATTATGTGTTGCCTTCCCACCTACATTCTAAGCATCCTGAGTTAAGAGCCACTTCATGCATTTCCCATGTATATTCCCCACTTCTTCTCACCACTTGGAGCCCAGAAAGTAATGAAAGCAAAACAATAGAGCTGCACTGTTTTTCAACCACATTCAATCTCTCTTCCACTAGGTCTTTTTTTTTTTTAAATTATAAATATACCCACATCGCCTTATTCTTCCTTAATTCTTGGATCCCATGCGAGGAGGAAGCACCCATAGCTCCTTTCCACACTTATATTTCCCTGCTCATTCGCTTATTAGCTCCTACAGGGAAGCTAATCTGAGGTCAGAGTGCAAGTTCACAGTGGCCATGTTTTGCTAGTGTGCTTCATTCGGACTGACTTGCCTTTGCGCTACTCCCTTTCTCTCTGCCCCATGGGGGTATTCAGGTCCACTTTGCTGGTTCCCACCTTGGATCCGGTGGAGGGAGAGAAGAAAGCATCACTGGAACCTCAGGTTTGAGTGTATACATCCAGCTTTTATCAAAATTTTGCATGGGGGTGGTTATCAGATGCATGCCTAATTTCTGGTTTTGTTATTGTCCTTTGCTAAGAAATGCCCCAAACAGGAGAAGTAGGTATTAGCATTACGAACGTCCCCTTCCACGACATTTGACCCTGTGCATTTAGGGGCCAGAATGGTATCACTTGGGCAGACTTCCCCTCCCACCTCTGTGCACAAGCACTAGAATTTCACTGTTCCTTTTATGCTTATTTTGTTTTTCTTTGAGCTCCCTGTTGATTTTATTAAGTCACGCCTGGATAGCTGGACTCTCAGAACTAAGGCAGAGAATGGAAAGTGTCCCTCTTCCACCCTCGTCTATTTCTTACTTTCCAAGAGGTTCAACGGGGCCAAATGCACACTGGGCACTTCCAGGGTCCTTGAGGAAGGATTTCTGTAAGATTGCTACCATCCTCTGGAATTAGAGCCCGTGGTTGATCCTTCCTAGCAACTTCAAATATTGCAAACTAGGTCCCTTAGAGGGTGGTTTTGATTTTGGGAAGTGGCCCAAAACCCTCTGGAGGTAAAATATGTGCTTCAAGTGTGTGGTCAGGCTGGGTAATCCTATGTTTGGAATAATTTAGAAATAAATTATGACTGCGGCAACATAATGAGTTTGACTTTCTAGTGGGACTTGTAAACATCGAATTCTTCACCTGACAATGAAGAGTTCCAAAAATGTTTGGGATAATGGCAAAATTATAGAAATAAATGTATAGCTTCCCAGGATTCTGTTCCGAAGGGGGCAAAACTAATTTCAATATGTGCATTCTGGAACATATGTCAAGATAAACCTCCTTCTTTACAGCCATAAATTGTACCCAAAGCAGGACTGGATTCCAATATTCAGAGTTTTGCTATCCTCTTTGCAAATAATAGCACAGACACTACCTTTAGGAAACCTAGTTTTTTTTTTTATTTCAGCATAATATGGGGGTACAGACGTTTAGGTTACATGTGTTGCCCTTGTCCCCCCTCCCTCCCTCAGTCCAGGTTTCAAATATGTCCATCCTATTGCGTGGTGCGCATTGTACTCTTTGTGTACACGTATACCCATCCCCTCCTCTCTCCTCCCCCCTCCCCCCTGCCCAATATCT
>CAUYSK010121776.1:0-40091 GCA_963575035.1 Avahi laniger | reverse complement strand
TCCAATTAATTTCTTTCTATTTTTGGTAGAGACGGGGTCTTGCTCTTGCTCAAGCTGGTCTTGAACTCCTGAGCTCAAACAATCCGCCCGCCTCGGCCTCCCAGAGAGCTAGGATTACAGGCGTGAGCCACCGCGCCCGGCCTTATCCCCCTTTTTAAAAGCTACCATTTATCGAGTGCCTATTTTGTGCAGAATATTGTTTGACATTTTGTAGAGGTGTGAAGAGAGTTAAACACAGCCCACAAGGTTTGATTTATGAACTATCCTATAGTAACGACGATGATAATTTCAGATTGAGCACGAGGCTGCTCAGTGTGCTCCATTATTGATGGGTACAGGCCCTTTCTTAGTTGTGCATATCTAGAGATTTCTCCTAGGTTTGCTTTCCACCTCTGAATCTTAGAGATGATCCCAAAGATGGTTTCCTAAGCTCGATGAGAGAAGTATGATGGTTTAGTCTAGAAAAGAGGCCAGCTGTCTGTGAGACCACAGAGCCAATGTCACAACTCGATATCATTCCAGTAGGCCAATGTCTATACTTTTGAAAGTGTCTACATTTTCCAAAAATCGTTGAAGAAAAGAAAGCAAGGCATTGGTAAGTTGGAGAGAGAGAGGAGAGGGAGGAAACTTGAAAAGTCTGGAAACAAAGAAACACCCTTTTACTCTAAGTGGTTCCTTGTGAATTGTGATGTATCATTAACTACCCTTAAAAAGTGACTCATGTAACCAGCAGGGGAATCTGAGATAGAGATAACATGTGAACAGGCTTTATTCCATAGCAGACACGAATCCTGAGTAATTTAAAATTTGGCCAAGTGCCTATAAAAGCTCTAGATGGGGTGTTGGCTGTTACTATATCATTCAGAGTGAGATTGTAAAGTCCAAGGGACATCCACATCAAATAATGCCATTTTTTCTCCTCAGAATACAATACAATAAAATACCTTCTCTGGACATTTTCAAAGTTATTTATCAAATGAAAGACATAGAAATAAATGAGTAGATGGAACTGTAAATAAAAAAATAATGTGTGAAAAATGAGATTTGAAAATCTTATAAAACCATAACTAACATATAGAATTGAAGAAATGTGTAAATCAATACAAAGTTTTGGAAAAAAGGATGCCCATTGAAATGTAAGGCTTTGTGTCATTAAGGAGGATCATAGAAAATAATACTTGGACTTTATTTTTGTTCTAACTTTGAGCAGTCTGTTTTGCATTAGCCATCCTAGTGTGTACTGAAGTTTAACTCTTTTGTTAAAGAATTTGTGTGCAACACAGTAACGATTTATCTGTGATGATCAACCCAATATGACACGAGGTATGTGGTCAGACTTTAAGCCATCTCAAGTTTTGATTGAGTAAAAAATTGATGAATTAATACATTTTTCTTGAATATGTAGTATATAAGTTGATTTTGAACATATTAGTGTGTCTTTACCTAATGAATGAATTATGTTTAATTGATTTAATGGGCATTAACTAGTTAATAACTTGGGTGACAAGCAAATTGTTCAACTGAAATGAACCATTTCAAAAAGTGATCAGACCAATTCAATGCATCTGTCTACAAAGGTTTGTATTTATAGATGCACCTCAAAAATCTCACAGGAGCAGCCTGATAAAGCAAGTTGTCCCATAAAAAAAACAAGTCAAATTCATTGATTTGTGGCATATAGTTTTAACAGCTGATTTCCTAGTTGATTTTTCCACATATCTACCATTTTTGGGAATGTTGTGTAAATACAATTTTAATTAGTATTTTCATAGCTGATTTCATCACCATTGTGCCTAGAAAGACTAGAGTAAATCTGAAGGCTATGGTGGTTATTCTCTAATCCAAAAAACAGGAGCATTTCTATTGTAATGAGTTCAGCCTTTAGAATGCTCATCGTAACAAAAGAGAAAAAGAGGAGGAGGGGCACCACAAGCTCTTGGGGGTTGGAGTACATCTTACTGCTGAAATTCTGGGCTCATCCATAAATGCAGCAATAGTACTCACCTTGCATGGTTGTTGAGAGGAAAAATAAAGCTCTAAAATAAGATTATAAAAATGATATTTGCAATTGTGTGACACATGGTAGGTATCCTATAACTGTTAGTGTGGATGGGACCACAGAAGTTGCTGAATTCAACATCCTCATTCTGTGGATATAGAAGCCCAGAAGCCAAGCGACCAGGACATGGCTTGGATTTTTTACTCCAAGTTCAGTACTTGCCGGTATGTTCTGTTACCATGTTTTGCCTTGGTTGAAGAGGTAAGGTAGAGATTGGGAAAAGCTTAGTAGATAGCATTTTTTTTTTTTTTTGGTGGATCTTGAAAAGGTAAAGTTAAGAGAAAGGGGAACATTACAGGTAGATAATATAGCAGCAAGAAGGTTATAGGCACAGTAAATTTTAAGTCCTCCTGTCAAAGGGGAAAAGAGCACCCCATGATGCTTCTGAATAAACCATTGAACATAGGCTTGGGGATTGCATGGTTCTTTTAATGAATGAGGTCTTACAGGGAAACCTCTGAAACCCTTACCTCTCTATGCATTTCTGGAATCTTCCCGGTACGTGCTTAGTAGATATAATGGACTCCTCTTCCCTGTGGTTGTTACAGAGGGACCTGTGTAAATAACTGAACTTCACATGAGAAACTGGCAGCTGAGGAAGCTTTGGATGAGCTGGCTTACAGGATTTTGAACTGCTTCAAACTCAGCTCTGGGGAGTTTACGTTCTTTGGATCTCCTCAGGGATTTGGGAAGCAGTAATAGTGGGGCTCAGTTCTTAGGAGTACACTCCTGTGAGCATGGTTAAAATGATAAGCAGAAGAGAAAAGGCTAAAAAGACTAGATAATTAAGTCTGGAGAATGAAGGTTGAAGGAAAAACTCATACAACCGGCAGGACTATAAACTTCATAAGGGCAAGGACCGTACTTGTCTTGTTCACTGCCTTATTCCCAGTTCCGGCACATGCCTTGGAATGTGGTAGATGATCAATACATATTTGTTGAATTGATCAATTACTTGATTAATACATAAAAGAAAGAGCACTGCCTTAATTTCAGTGGCTCATGAAAAGCTCAGGACCATGTTCCTGATGGTTTCAGAGTTGTCATCCAAAGTCAATGGTTTTCCTTGGCAAAGAGCTGCATGTGATGCCCACGCCTCCTGTTGGGGAAGTTCTTTAGGTGGTGACCAATATTCAGAGCACAAATCCTTCACTGCTTAGTAGCTGCCCATTCATCCATTTGAGTTTCTTGAGCACCCATTACTTGGTTCTCCAGTTAGAGTATGTGTAACTCAGGATATAGGCAATAAAGCAGAAGGATTAAATATGAAAATTTTGGATTCAGATTGTGAGGATTCATATCCTGGCTTTACTTCCTAATAGACTTATGATCCTATGCAAGATATAACTATTTTTTTTTGAAAACTTCATTTTCCTCATCTGTAATTTTGAGATAAAATAGTTCCAACCTCTCATGATTGTTATAAAGAGTAAAGTAAATGAGGCAATCTATGTAAAGCACTTTGCAAAGAGCCTAACTCCTTATAAGTTTGATAAATGTTAGTTTTTCTTCTCTTACTCCACCTCCTCCTTTTTCATTTTTTACCTAAATTTCATATGATCTCCAAATATGATGGTGTGTTCTAGGTCTATTGACAGAATATAAATTTTTATATGTAAATTAATAGTGCATTTGACTATCAATGGCACTGAAAGTGAGATAAAATTTGGAATCATTGTTACCATTACTGCTAATTTGACTACATGAAGTATGCAAGAAAATGCAAGAGGCTTCAGTATAAGCATGGTGCATCTTTCTGGAACATCAATTTTACTTGAAGATTTTGGGAGTAAAGTTGAATAATATAGCCAATAATGAATTTTAAATATTCTTTTTTATATTTAAACAAATAGCTATATTAAGGAGAAGTCAAAATGTACCTGAATTTTTAGGAAAATATGTGACATACTACAGAAAATTTGGCCTGAAATATTGGGTTTCTGCTGCTTGGATCTTTACATAGTAAATGTTCAACTGTTTGGAATATTGTGCTGGAAAAGTCTGCAAAGCACTATGTAAAGCAGTGATGAGAAAACCAGATAAGGTCCTTCCTCTTATGGAGCTTAGAGTTTAATGGGAGACAGACTTGAAAGCAAATAACGGAGAAATGGTGTTTTAGCTGCTATGACAGTAATTGTTACAAAGAGTCGATGAGCACAAAGGAGGGAGTGGTCAATTCTGTTGGAGGCATAAGAATGCCAGTCAAGAGTCTTCTTAGAGAAGCTGAAGCTAAAGTAGACTCTTGAATGACGGTATGGAATTTGGGGCGATGACATGGCACACTCAACGGGATCCTTGTTTTTATCCTCTCTCCTTGGGGCTGTGATGCTCTATGAATTATTGGGGGAAACTTTCACTGTGGAACTGTCAGAGGCACTAGAACATCCACTTACTGGCATTCCCTGTGCCAAGGTCCCCTAAGGCTCTTGTGGGTGGCCTTGCTGCAGCGGGACAAATCTGGGTCAGCCTGGAGCATAGTAACCCATATTTAACCCAAACTAAGAACTTTATAACCTCTTCCAAACTTCTGAATCTATGTTACGAGCACAGCCTGGTTCTCAGATTTTGCTAATAAAATATAAGTCCAAGCAACATCTTCTTCTTAGATTATGAAATATTTGTTTCTATGCTCCTTCCAGGAGGACTCATGGGCTGTTCATTCTGTGAAACCCTGCCATTTGAATCGAACTGTATATTCTTTTGTAGAGCTCCCTGGCTGAAATTCAGACCTACATTTTATTGACCTAAGGAGAAAGATATGTATCCTTTAGGAAGACTGATACAATATTGCCATCCTTACTCTTTGCACCTCCTGATTATCTTCAGAACAGCTGGTTTAACGTAAGAGTAATTCACAGTCCTCAACTGGAAGGCTGCAGAGAATTCTTCATTATTCAGAGTTCAGCAAGTGCCAGCAATGTTATTGAAGTGGTAATTGAATTTTGTGAACCCTCTGTGGTCCAGACAGCATAGGAATGCCTGCAAGAACCATGTGATGTGGTTAAGATGAATACATTTCCAACAGTAATGGATCGTCAAATTAGGCTTGATAGCACACAGCCAAAAGGACATACTGTTTTGATGATTTGACTTATGATATTGAACATTTTGGAGTGAAATGCATTTGGAAGCATGACAGCATGTATCTACAAAGGATGACATTGGGAGAAAAATCTAATACTGCCCAGAAATCTCCATCAAAATCTTCATTGATAATCTCAAGTGCAGATATGTATGTGACAAATTATCTCCTTGTGTAGTTAAAGATGTCCTTGCTTCACTGTTGAATTGAATCCTTGTGTGGAAAAAGAAAACAAAAATCCCCAAATAATTTTCAATGAAATTCGCCTTATCACCACACCAACAATTAAGTGCTCTCAAAATTTCGCATTCACAGAATGATCTCAATAGTCTCACTACTTTGCAATGCTGTTTCTAAAAAAGTACATTTATAGTTTGGGAAAATAGCACAAAAATGAAACTGTTGGAATTGTTTTGGTTGCTGAAAATATACTTGGCCTCAGCGGCCAGGGCACTCTGAAAAGGAAAAAGCTTTGGCTCTGAGCTCCGGCAGACCCTGAGTTTGAATCCTAGCGCCTTCATTTTACTGTGTCCTTAATAGGTCATTAACTTCTTTGACTCTCTTCATTTTTCCCTGTAGAAATGAGGTCCATAATGCCTACTTCTGAACATTAAATGCATAGAATAAGGGGCAGCACTTGGCTCTGCTAAGTACTTACTGTATTAGCAGCTGTCATTGCAGGCCTATTATGTGCTGGCCACAGTCAAGTGCTTATGAACATACATTATAACGCTGTGGGGCTGGTATTTAGGGTGACCAACTTCTCCCAGTTTGCCCAGGACTGTCTGGATTTTACAAGTGAACAGTGCTGAGTCCCAGGGACCATCTCAGTCCAGGACAAACTTCTTATAGGTGTGGAAACGGAGACTCAGAGGCTGTGCAAATTACCCAATATCCCACAGCTGGAAGAGAATAGGCCTGGCTTTCAAACCCAGGCTTGAATTATTCTCAAGCCTGTGCTCTTTCTGCCCCTCTGAATTCTGCTCCATAAATGTTGTTTTCCTTGTTGAATTGATTGGAACGTTCTAAACTTTACAAATATTTGTACATCAGGTCACATTTTTTCAATTGCCTTTAATTATAATTACAGGAATGTCTGTGCATATATGTGTATGTTGGAGAGCTCTCCAGACGATAGTGATAATGAAAATGATAGTTTAAAAGCCTAACACTTATTTCAAAGCACTTTTTGCCCCTTGCCAATGCATAGACCATTTATTTATTTATTCACTTATTCATTCATTCCGCAGGTATACAGTGAGGTCCTACTGTGTGTCAGGGACTTGGGCAGATACAAAGAAGACTAAGACTGTTGGCCTCAAGATGCTCGTGATGGGGGTGTAAAGAATCAGTTGTAAAATATTGCGATAACTTTGATGATAGAGGCAAGTTCTACATACTCAAGCCCCTGCAAGCACATCACCTCCTTCCTCCCCTCCCACTCTGCTCTAGTCTCATAGATCTTCCTTAATGCTCTGACCTCATCCCTGACACTATAGTTTGTTCATCTGTTTTTTCACTAGTTTGGAAGATGCTTTCTCTTTCTCTTTGTCATTTAGATGAATGTTACCTCTTGGGAAAGAACTTCCTTGACTATCTCAAGCTAAATTAGCCACCCAGAAATTTTCTATTATATCACCCTGTTTTAGTGATTGTCATAGGGTTTATTTATTCACTGTTTGAAATTTATCGTCTTTGTTTACTGCTTCTTTGCCTGTCTTTCCCAATATAAATTCTAGGAAGAAGAGGAGATTCGTTTATTTTATTATTTGTTTTATTCATGGCTGTGTTCCCAGGACCTAAAACAATGCTAGGCACAGAGAAGCAATCAGTAAGTACTTGTCGAATGAACAGAATAAATGAATTAATAAATATTTTGGATGCTGGAAGGGGCAGTCAACTCAGCATGAGTGAGGAGAGACGGAAGGCAAGGTGTGCTTGAAGGGAAATCTCCAGTTAGCCTTAGTTTTTGTTTCTGTGGTTATAAAGGTAGTATATTCGCCATTAAAAAAAAGTGGGTAGAAAAGTCACAAAAGAGAAAGAAGAAATGAGGCTAACTTGATGTAATCACTAATAATATTTTGTCACACAAAATATTATTATATATTATTAATAGGTGTCTTTAATTCATGTTCATAGATACTTTTAAACAAAACCAAATCACTCTTTTCATAGTTTTATATTGGACTTGGGTATATTTTCTTATATCTCTTCTTATATTCTCAGTTTAAAGATTGCTTTGTTTTTCATCATAATGAGTACACTAGGATTTAGCCAGCCAAATCTATAGTACTGGATCTTTGAGTGTTTCCAATTTTTTTTTTGTCATTGTGAATTTTCGGGGCTGAACAGCCTCGAAAATAGATTATCTTTGCACAGACCTGTGTGGTAGCTTAAAGTAGAAGCAAAAGGATTTCAGTTTGAATTCTAGATACACCAGTTTCTTTTAACCTTTTTTAAAAGTTTCCTCATCTGTAACATGGGGACATGAAGAATGTCCATTTTGTAGAACTATCGTGCAAGTTAAACAATGCAGCACAAGTGCAGTGCTCAGCACAACGTAAATATGCAATAAATGTTAGCTGTTTTTGATAATTTCCTGTGAGTAAACTCCTAGAAGTCAAATTTGCTTTCCAATATTTCTTAAAGGACAAATAGAAGCTAGCTAAAGAGAGGGCTGGGGAGGAGGACACGGACAGAGGAAGTGAATTTGGGAATAGGAAAACTTTTTTTAAAAGATTTTTTAAAATTATTGAAGAACTTCAGACCCACTTTGCATTAGCCAGAAGCTTCAAAACACAAAACTTCTATTAACTGTGACTCTCATACTGCCCAGATGGCAGCCCTGCCCTGGTCCAGCTCTATTGTATCACTGGAAATACACTTTTCTGAGCACGTGGCAAGAGCAGAATGACCAAGAAAGTCCTGGCCGTTTAAGCTGGTAACTGGGAGGATGGAGAGCCCTTTACTTAGATAAGAAAGTCAGGGAGGTTAGTTTTGCTTGGTCAGACTAACAAATTTCAGTATACGGAGGAGTCTAGAGAAGTCTGTCCAGGAATGGAAGATCAGGGCTTGAGATGTTGGTTTGAGTAAATGGGTTGGAGACTGAGGCTGTGGCAGTGATATCATGTAGCCCAGTAAGAGCTGACGTTTATTTCCCTTCTGATAAGAGGCTGCAAGCTCATTCAAAAATATCCATTTTGTTTTCAATAGATGCTATTGATTGATGTCCTATTTAACTCATAAATTTTAATTTTATATTTTCAGTAAACAACAATGTTCAACTTATAAGCACAAAAGTAATAGTAGAGTCTCAGCAATAAAATTGTATTTATTTAGTGATGTCTGACAAGTAAAGAAATTAAAAATAATATTTTACAAAATGTACAATTTATGTTTTTATAAATACTTTAAAGGAGAAAAGTGGAACACATATAGTGACATTAGAAGAATGCGTATATTGAATTTTGCAGCCTACTTTGTAGCCTGACAAATTAGATACACGTACGTATACACACATATTTTGACTGTGCGTTTTCATAATTATGGCCCAAGGATATGTTTTGGCCATGTCTACAATAATTCTAAACTCCCATAGAATTTGTGGTCTCTCACCACCACAGTCATTTTGATTTTGTTCTTCTTTTTCAAAATTCCATGCAAAGCACATTTGAAAGTCATCAGAGGTTGTGAGCAACCTCTCGTCTTACTGATGAGAGGATACCTGTTGATACGCTCTGCTTCTGCTGAATTAAAAAAAAAGAAAACCAACTAGTGGGCCTCAGCAGCTTCTAGGATACAAATGCATGAGGGCCGTGAGGGCACAGTCATCTCTGTATTGGGAGTTTTCTGTTGAGCTTCTTTCTATTGGAAAGGAGTCAATTTTTCTGAAATGGAAAAAGTACATGACACCAGTCTACTTAACAAACATTTTGTTACTGTAGATACAGCATGTTTCCTAGTATACGACTAAACAGAAAATTAATGAGTCTCTGGACTTCATGTTGAAGAGCTATGTTTCCTTGGATCTTGGGCTTGGAAGTTCAGAGTTGATCGACCCAAAAAGGGAGCCCAAGAGAGAATTCTCAAGTCAAACCTTGATATAGGGTGAAATATTTGTACAACATGTTCAGTATGATCCTAGACTTCACCATGTCATTACAGTGACATTTCCTTGGAATTGCACTGGTGCACAACAAAGTAAGGTGAGAGCAATGTGATATAGTCTACGTAGTAAGTCATATGTCTGCTTTCTTAAATTGATAGAAATTTGCATTTGTAATAAAACCACAGGAAAGTAAGTCAACCCTAGGTCATATCCTGAGCTTACCTTGATGCCAAGTTTATAGTTAATCATATCTTGCATTAAAAAAGAAGACAGATATAAATGTCCTCATATGGTCACAGAAAATACATAGGACTTAAGAATGAAATAATGATTCTTCATTATTTTTCTGATGATCATTGGATGGTGGATCATGCAGCAGCTGTAGTTTGCGTCTGTAGGGGTGCTTCTTGAGGGACAGGTTACATTTTCCCTCTGCTAGTCTTCAGCTCCAGCTCCTGGAGGAAAGCCTCATTGTTCTTAGGACAATTGGCGTGACAGGTACAGGTTCCAATGACCATCACTGGTTTCTTGACTATTTGCCCTGGGGAGCACTGGAACTCTACCTGGATGGTTTTAGTATTGTGGGGGGTGCAACACCGGCCATCACTGCAGACTCCACAGAACCTGGGCTTATAGGTGTGCAGGCTGGTGCAGTTCTTGAATTGCAGGTGAATGGCTTTGAGTGATTTCTTGGTGCGGAGACACTTTTTTCCTTTCTAAGAAAGAAAAAAGGAATGATGTGTGGAATGGCTACCATTTCTTCTGAGGGACCATTTTATGCAGCCTAGAATAACCTTCTAGTTGCCTACTCAGTATCCACTGGTCTTTTTACTCTGTTAACAGAACATTAATGTTGCTTGGGCAATGTAGTCAGCTAAAAATATGTGCTGCTCCAGACTATCTGGGAACTTGGGATGGCCTTGTGACAAAGTTCTGGCCAACGATACATAAACCAAAGGAATCTGGGAAATATTTCACCCATTAGACAGGCACAATTCTTTATTGCTTCCTGCATTCATTTTCCTTTCTTCCTGGAATGTGAGCACCATGTTTAATAGTGCACAACCATCTTTTGACCTTGAGGCAATGAGTATGAAGGTAAAAGCTAAGTATGATACAGAAACCTATCTTTTAAGCCACTATAACAGGCTTTGGTGTTATTTTAGCCAAATGCATCTTTAGGCTTTATAAAGAGAAATGGTATAAATCTGGCATTATTGTAAGCCTACTCATGTTTCAAATACTTTTCAGATGTTAACTCACTTAACCTTATGAACGATATTCATTCATACAAGGAACCATCATTCATAGAAAGAACAATTGCCCAAGTGTTATAGATGAAGAAACAAAGTCTCAAAGGGCTAAAGTGATCAGAAAACAACTTGTATTTGAATTTATCTGACACAAAGCCCATTCTTTCTATTATACAATGACTTCAGGAAATTCCAAGACAATAAGATTTAAGATTAGTTTCCACAAAAGCAAAGTAAGTGGAGAATTCATTCAAGATTCTATTAGTAATGGTTACGGAGGAATCCCAATATTGATAATTCAGCAAAGAATTGACTATGCTTTATTTCCTAGTTAGATTTCTTCATTCACTAACTTGCCACAATTTTCTACTGTTAACCTTCCTAGGAATGGCCCACAGCTTATGGGGTGATTAGACTTGAAATTCTCTTAAATTGGTGGCTCTCACACTTCAAGTTCTTAGATGACGCTGATGCTCTGGGAACTACAATTTAAGAACCACTGTCTCAGATTTAAGAATCTCTTATAGATAAGGAAATAATGATTATTATGTTAGTATTTCCCTACATTCCAAACAAATTTCTAGAATCATTCTGAAATATGTATACTATAAATAAGCATCTTAAATATAATATCTCCCAATGTTAAACAAAGTGAAACTTACCAGAAAGAAACATAAATTTTGTGAAATGAAACAATAGAAAAAGCCAAATTTTAGAGGCACAAGATAAAAAGACCTTATTTAATAAAGAAGTTACTGTGTCCTTGAAAATATTTCAGGACTTCTTGTTTCTTTCTTTTTTTTTTTTTTTCTTATTTAATGTTTAGCATATATTCTTGTCAATATCCACAAAAAGGCACAGGACAGCAACATTTATGTGTATGCGTCTGTGTTTATGTCTGAGACTGCTTGTGTGGGTTAACCTGTAAGACCATGTTACATATATGTTCGAATTTCCCTGTGGAGGAGGTGTATCTTCTAAGGTATAATTTTCAAAATAAGGTGTTTCTAGGCGTTCTTCCTAAATTGGTAGAGGAAACATGAAGTTAGGATGCACCTCAAAAAAATCATATAGCTAAGCAGCCACATAACTAATGCAACCATTAGGGATTCTTTTATTTCACTAATAAATAAAAATTTTAAGTAATGATGGCTAATGTTAACAGAGTGCTTAATCTATGTCCAGCACTTTGCAAATTCATTCTATTTCATCCTCATGACAACTTTCAGGTAGGTACTTTCAATGGCCCCATCATATGGGGGAAGGAATTGAGGCTGAGAAGTTAAGAAAATTGCCCAAGATCATGTGGAAAGACAGGATTTAAAGCCAAGCTGTCTGGCTCCACAGTTGTGCCCTTAAGCATTAGATGATATTGCCTCAGTGCAGAGACATGTAAATCTTGAATTGCTAGGGGCTGTTTTATTTTAACCTTAGGTTTGTATAAGGGTCCATATAATGGTTCAAACTGGGTATTGCATTTATCTGACATAGTTTTGTGCTAACAAGGCCTGTGATGTCATCAGGAACCAATCAGAGCTTCTGACTCGCATGCCTTGCACTCAGCGTTAACACACTGAGTTGATATAATTCCAGCAAAAAAAGAAAAAAAAAAAAAGAAGAAGAAATGTGCTGTTGTATTTGGTGCATATTGTCTTATGCTGGCAAATGTACTGTTTCCATTAGGATTTTAAAAATACCAACAATAATTCCCAGACACCCACTCACTTAATCATCAACAATTGTTTATCATGCACATAATATGTACCAGGTAGGGTGTGGACTGAGAACTGAACAAGACAAACATGGTTCCTACCCTATTGTTTCATGCAGATTGAACCTAAGGGGTGAAGTGAACTGAGGTCAGAACTCATCCTCTAAAATCAGTTATCCTTGACAACTGGGTAGCAAACTTTCTACCAACAGCATGTGATTTGCGGGACCATTCTCTACTGGGGAAAGTATTACAGTTGTACGGTCCTTCCCTCTTTACCTGTAGATCTGCTGTGAGTTGCTTGGGTCATGTCAATACATTAAAAAGAAAAAAAAATGAGGATGCTCAGGCTGGTTTCAGGAACTTCTCTGCCTTTTTTCTGGGGTTAACTCCCAGCTAGAGCTGACTTCTCAGTCAATTAGTGTCACAGTGACTTTCCAAAGCCCAGGCTCCAGGGAAGCAAGGCCACTGCCTTCAGGTTGAGGTTTCCTCCAGACTCCTACCTTGTCCGTTGGTTCCTCAGGCTCTTGTTCACAGGGACGCACCAGGCAGAGCCGAGTCTGCTTCACCATCTCACACTGACGATTCCTGTTGGTGACCCGGCTGGAAAAACCCATGCCACAGCTCTTCGAACATGCACTCCACTCTGTGGTCTGTTCAATGCAGTTGGTACTTGAGTCAGAGACTTCAACTCCTAGGGTGGCTTCTGGCCTGTAGGCTACGGGATGAATGAATAATGACAGCTATATTGGGAAAAATGCCAGGGTTGAAATATTGGGTATTTTAGCCATCATTAGAAAGTGGGTCTCATTCAATCCTGTACCTACTAAACACCAGTGCTCCCAGGAGACAGAACTGGATCTCTTTATTTATAAGCCCCTGACAGGCAGCACAATGCCCAGTACATTGTAGGCCTTCAAGAAATCTTTGTGGAATGATTATCCCACTTGACCTTAAGAAGCTTAGGAGAACTTGTCATTACGAAGCTTGGTAGTTTGAAGAGTCAAGAACAGTATAGCATCAACGACCATTCCCTAAACTGCAATGTTTTCAACAAGTGACTTTTTACATAAAAGGGATCATGACAAAATTTTAATTGTGATGAGTAAGTAAACCAGATGAGTCGAAATAGTTATGAAAGCATTACTTTGCTTTAGGAAGGTAAAACTGGTAATTTTGATTATGGGATATAGTCACTTGGATTTTGATTATGAAAAATTTCTGTCACAACATGTAAGATGCATGGCATGGGGCACGTCTCCTCTTCTGCATGGCAGTTTTCCTATCTGTAAGGCATGGCTGATAAAGCCTGAGCTCAGAAATACCATAAAACTCTGGATATTGCCAATATTAATAACATGGTTGATTAGTGGCTTCTAAAATATTCTCTACTGCTTCCTGAGGTTCCCCCACCAAACTGCAATTTATAAGATTAAAAAAAGAGGCTGGCCAGTCGCGGTGGCTCACGCCTGTAATCCTAGCACTCTGGGAGGCCGAGGCGGGTGGATTGTTTGAGCTCAGGAGTTCGAGACCAGCCTAAGCAAGAACGAGATCCCATCTCTACTAAAAAAAACAGAAAGAAATTATCTGGACAACTAAAAAAATATACATGAAAAATTAGCCAGGCATCGTGGTGCCTGCCTGTAGTCCCAGCTACTCGGGAGGCTGAGGCAGGAGGATTGCTTGAGCTCAGGAGTTTGAGGTTGCTGTGAGCTAGGCACTCTAGCCAGGGCAACAGAGCCACAAACTGTGTAAAAAAAAAAAAAAAAAAAAAAAAGATCAAAAAAAGAAAAAAACAAAGGTCCTAAATCTGATCCTTCCTATAATATCTAGAAAGATGATTTTTTTTGGTGACAGCTGTCCAGGGATAAGTAGCATTCTTTAGGGATGCTAATTTTGAGAGAGGCTAGGTGGTGTATAGAATCCAGAAAAGAAAAAGGATTTTTTTTTTATCTTTGTAGTGCCAATAATGGTCAAGTGGCATAGATGGACTAAAATACCAATAGCAGTTATCCACTAAGACAAAAATGAGACACAAAAGCAACTGAATTTGGGAGATCTTTAAAAGAAATTGTGGCACATTTCAGGTAACTTAACTCGGATTTATAGACATGATGTGTTTGATCTCAGTAAGCAATCTGGAATCTACAACTGAATGGCCAGAAACCAAGGCCAGTTTCTCTTCTCAAATCCAAAAGAACACATGTACTTCATGCCTGTATTTACTCTGAATTGTGACCACCTTCAGGTATATTGAGTTTCTTACCTGCAAGGGTCAGGCCTCCCAATGTTCCCTTCTCATCTGGGCCACAGATCCACTTTTCGCAGCACTCTCCAGGCACCTCAACTTTTCTCGGAGTTGGGCAGTCAGGCTCAGGCAGTAGCACGTCCAGCTGACAGCGGGGCACACAGCCAATCTGCCCATCTCTGCAGGTGCACTGGAATTTGCAGCTTGGCTGGAATTTCTCTCCACTGCGGTAAATGACCCCATCGAAGACACAGTTGTCTCCTTCTACCGCTACAATATTGGGGAAGCAAAGCAGAGAGGAAAGAGGAGAGAGAAAAACAAGAACGTAATGCACTGGAGAAGCTATGTAAGATTTGGAGGAGGACATGTTCCAAACCCCAAGGCATTCCTTTTTGGTGCTGGCGGTCTGGTTTCTTATGCCTCTCCAGTAGAGAGAGTTCCTCATGAAGGCCTCCCAGAGTGAGAAGAAACCTTTAAAATCATCCAGTCCTGCCACTCATTTTATGCATGAGGTGTGCAACTTTGAAGTGATACTCCCAAGGCCCCATAGCTTTTGTTCCCAATGTTAAGCTATTTTGCAAGAACCTCATTAGAGTCTCCAACTCAAGCAGCTTAGACTTGGGAAAAAGTGCACTTCATATTCTCCAAAATAGGTTACCTGGTCAAATTGGGAAGGACAGTAAGATGTCTTGGCATTCAAGCACAATAAATCTTCCCTAATTTAGAGAAAAAAGTAAAATCCCTTCTATTCATGGAGGCAGAGACAACCTCCAACCACAATGGCTCACCACTGTGGAAAATTGATCCCTGATTGATTGCGTTTTAGGAGCCTGGATTGGCTAGTAGTCTGCATTTTATTTTACTTGAAGTCAGGAGAAGGGTTACATACTTATCACAAGAGACTTGGGGCTGCTTTGGCTCAAATGGGACAATTACAGGTGTGAAAACAAACCTGCTAGGCTTCAGTTGGGCTTGTGAGCCCTTGAACAAACTCAGGCTTTCATCAGCTCCAAGTGTCCCCCCTAGAAATGTCCAGAGGAAATGACTTCACTGGTCCTTCACTCTGCGTCACTCCCCCTTAGATTCTTATCTAGGGAGGCAAGTGAGGAATGTCTCTTGCCCCCATGGGCAGGTTTCCTCTCTGGCTCTGGCACTCTTCAAAGCCCCAAGGGCTCCCCAACCATGCCTGGCACACAGTAAGTGATTCATAGACGTCACCTACTGCATTATTATTATTTGCTTTCACTCTCGGGCAAGGGGCAGAAGGAGAGAGGAGAGGGAGCAGCCCCAGCTAGTTGCGGGAGAAGAGGTCAAACGGCAGAGCGGAGCAGGCTTACCCATGCAGATGCCAGTCTGGTTGCTGGGGTCCGCGCTGCGGTCGCAGTAGAGGCCGCTGCTCTCGTCGCATGGCTGCAGTTCTGAGCAGCTCTCGCCGCGCTGGCGGGCGCACACCAGACAGCAGGAGCAGCCGTCCAGCACGGCGCGCACGCCAGGGGCGCAGGTCGGCGGCGTCACGGGGCACAGGCCTGGGCACGGGGAAGGGCAGCGCTGAGTCGCAGCTATCTGGGGCCGGGAGAGACAAGGAAGACAAACTCATCAGCAGGGACAGTTGAAGGTGGAGCAAGCCCGGGACCCAGCAGGGGCCACCTAGGAGGGCAAAGTAACCAGGGGCATCTTAAGGGTGCGCCCCTTACCTGTCCCAGGAGATGGAGAAGCAAGAAGGCCAGGCAGAGGCACTGCTTTTGCAGACAGAGGCTCGTACTCTGCACACTCTGCATGCTCAGGCTTTTTCCTCTTGCTTTTGCAAAACGAGACTTTCTTCGCCGGAGATTGGCACTGCTCGCCTTCCCCCAGGTCCCGCGCTCGCCGGCTCACGCTCGGCGCCACCAGCGCAGGTTTTATAGCGCGCTCCCGGGACGCGCACAAGCCGGTTGGCTGCAGCGCAGGGAGGAGTGGGGGGGGAGGTCAGCTGGGTGGGGAAATGGAACGAACCTCGGAGTTGTCATGGCAATTGGCTGTGGGTGCTGCTCTCCTTAGGGCGCGGCGCCGGGCCTGCGTATGCCTGTGTGTGGCGACTGGCTTTTCTCAGAGGGCGGGGAGGGACTGGGTGGAGTTCCGAGGCCGGGACCCAGGGCTCCCTCCAGCGCGTGGGAAGGAAACGCCCGTTTCCTCCTGGAAGTTGCTTCGCCTTCCCCCAGGACGGAGACACCGCAACTCCCCGCCACCCTCCTCCACCCTGACCGTCGACCAGCGCTGCAAACGTGGGGCTCTCCTAATGACTGAAGTTTGGGACCATCTGCGGGGGACTGGCAGGAGGCCCAGGGCTTTAGTCATAAGGGAAGCACATGCAAGTTTGTCACCGTTTAGGGTACTCTTTGAATGTGTTGGGCGGGAGGGAAGGGGAGAGAGGGAGGAAAGAAGAGAAAGGGGAGAAAGAAAAAGTGTGTGGAGTGTGTGTGTGCCCAGAAAAGAAAAGAAAGGCTATGTCGGAATGGGGGATGACCAAGTGGCAAAGTTCTTCTGACTGTAATTATTCCAAGCTTCACTGAGTCATCAGCCCCAATTTCCACAGGTTTGGTATAAATAAAAGTAAAACATAATAAACTAAAAATAAAAGAAAACATAATAAAATAAAACTAAAACTTTCTTCTTGGCAAAGGAAAGTCTTGAAACACCTGCTGCATCATGCCAAATGTGAAACAGCACATCTGGAAGTCCAGGAGCCTTTCAGAATTTACTAGGTGGGTTCAGCTCAGCCACTGTGAAAAGCCCCTCAAATTAGAGAAGGAGTGAGGAAGGAACTTGCTTGATTTGGCTTACCCTCCATCAAATCTTAGACCTCTCCTACCTGGCATCCGCTTTCAAAAACTTGCTGCTGTGACATTTTTGTCATCTCTCCTGAGAGCAAGAGTGCAGCTTTACAGCTCCAAAGGTGATTTTGCTTAAAAGGTCCAAAACAATTTTTCCCCTGTACTTCAGCTTTGCTGCTGCCCCTGGAGAAACTATCCCCAGCTGCTTGGAGGATAGCTGCTTTAGAAAGACACTTTTTGAGAAAAGTTATATAGACGTGTGATGTAACTCTACACTTTAAAAAGAAACAAATGGCCTCTACATCATCTATCTCCAGCATGAAGGAAATCCAAGGCAGCTTGTGGAAGGGGCCAGGATTACCCCTGCAATACCCCCAGATAATGAAGTCACCTCAAGCCCCTAAAGGATAGTTTTCCGTGCAGCTTGGAACTGCTGTGACTCACTTTCAAGCCTCCAGTAATTCTGCTTTCTTTGAGGTAAGTGAGACTGAGCAGTACTCAAAACTTAACTAGAGAGATTGAACAGTTAATTTGTGCTCCAGAGTAGGATGTTCATGAACTCTCCAGGCTGATGGGCTTTAAAGGACATCTGGCCCGGTGACGCCCTCACCTGGGTGCACATCAGAATCAACTAGTTTGTACTTTTAAAAAAATACAAATAAATTCTGGACCCTGCTCTTGACCCACTCAGTTGGATTCTCTGGTGGTGGCACTTGCTAGACAACATTTCAATGTACTTTGAAATGGGAGCTGGCTTTGGGGAAACCTAGATAGGGAGCAGCTAGAAGCACAGCTAATGGGGAAACAAAGAGCATTGACCAAGTTTTCAAAGTGTAAATAGACTGAGATAAAACCAGAAGAACTTGGCAACATTGAGAGTGGGTTAACTCTTCTTGGAAATGGGTAGGATGAGAGGAAAAATGTAACTTCAAAACAAGGATGAAAATGTCCAGAAATCACTGTTAATGTAAGCTGCTGCTCAGAACTCTTGACTGCAAGAAATGGAAACCAAAGTTGAACTAGTTTCAGCAAAAAGAGGACCGTATTGGAAAGCTGCTGGGTACTTCACCTAGTAGCAGAAGGAGATGATGCAACTGTGTCTCTCAGGCAAGCAGGATCAGGGCCTTGAAGGCCAACAAGACTCGCTCTCTCCAGCTGTCCTCACTGTTTCTCTGTGTTGTCAGCTTTAGTCTGTCCCAATATGACCAGCTTCTTCCATATAAGGGAAGAATAATCCTTGCAAACTTCTTATTTTATGGTCTTTGCACCACAGAAGGAATATCCCTCTCCCTTAGGCCCAACTTAGAAAGTCTCGGCAAAGCAGTTGGATGGGCTTACCGTGGGCAAATTGGCGGAGATGAGAACAGTGAGGTATGGACATTAGCTGACACCACGTGGCTGGAATGGGGAGAAATGCAATTCTCTGGGGAGAAAGGGCTTATTCTTTAAAAAGAAAGCAAGCTTGGTAGGCAAAACAGTACATATCCATTCTATCATCTGCTATGATGCTCCTGGATAAGGATCTCCACCTTAAAACAACTGTAAATTGAAATGAAACCATCTGATGCTAACCATGCCATGTCATGCTTCACTGCCTCCAGGATATGGTCTTTAAAATCCTCCATGCTGGGATAGATGTTGTCCTCTGTGTAGGCCTGGGATGCAAAGCTTATCTCTTATATCTTAACTCATTGAATAATAATTACAGTCATGCATTGCTTACTGATGGGGATACAGTCTGGGAAATGTGTCTGTAGGCAATTCATCGTTGTGTGAGCATCATAGACTGACCTTACTCCAACCTAGGTGGTATAGCCTACTGCACACCTAAGCTGTATGGTATGACTACCACAGCCTGTTGCTCCTAGGCTACAAACCTCTATAGCAGGTTGCTGAACTGAACACTGCAGGTGATTGTAACACAGTAGTAAGTATTTGTGTATCTAAGCATATCTAAACTTAGAAAAGGATCAGTAAAAAAATATGATCTAAAAGATAAAAAAAATACACCTGTATAGGACACTTACCACGAATGAAGCTCGCAGGACTGGAAATTGCTCTTGGAGAGTCGGTGAGTGAGTGGTGAGTGAGTGTGAAGGCCAGGACATTGCTGTATGCTGCAGAGGACTTTAGACACCCTGCACACTTAGGCTACACTAAATTGACAAAAAAATTCTTTCTTCAATAATAAATTAACCTTAGTTTGCTATAACATTTTTACTTTATAAACTTATTTTTTTTAACTTTTTGACTCTTCTGTAATGACAGCTTAAAACACAAACACATTGTACAGCTGCACAAAAATATTTTCTTTATTTATATCTTTATTCCATAAGCTTTTTTCTATTTTTAATATATTTTATTTTTTTACTTTTAAAACTTTATTGTTAAAAACCAAGGCACAAACACACATATTAGTCTGGGCCTACCCAGGATCAGGCTTATCAACATCACTGTCTTTCATCTTCACATCTTGTCCCACTGGAAGGTCTTTGGGGCAATAACATGCCTGTTCACGCATGGAGCTGTCACCTCCTGTGATAACAACACCTTCTTCAGGAATACCTCCTGAAGGACCTGCCTGAGACTGTTTTACAATTAACTTTTTTTTGTGGGTAGAAGGAGTACATTCTAAAATAATGATTAAAAGTATAGTATAGTGCGTATTAATATATAAACCAACAGCATAGTTGTTCATTGTCATTATCAAATATTATGTACTTACCTAATTGTATGTGCTATATACTCTTACATGCTTGGCAGCTCTGCAGGTTCGTTTATACCAGCGTTATCACAAACACATGCGTGTGCTATGATGTCACAATAGCTACGATTGTCATTAGGCGATAGGAACTTTTCAGCTCCATTATAATCTTATGGGACCACCATCGTATCTGCGGTCCATAGTTGACATGGCACATGACTATATGTGTCTGTTTCTGTGTCTGCCTCCCTCTCCTACCTGGGGGCTCCTTGAGGACAGGAAGTGAGTCATATTCACTGTAACATGCCCTGCACCTACCTCAGGGTCAGGCAAGTGGTCAGCTGTTCTTGGTCCTTTTCAGATACTTGTAAACCTCACTTTAAGTTTTGTCGCTTGTCATTGCTCTGCATAAGATGAGGGGAGAGAGAGCTGGAGGCTGTTTGTTCCTCAACAGCAGCAGAGGCTAAATGGGTCCCCTAGCCATTACCCATCTGCCTCTGACCTACAACTTCTCTGGATCTTTCCTGGCACTAAAATTCTAAAGGGTAGAATACAGGCTGGTGATCGTCCCCTGTTTGAACTAGACCATGTTGCAGCTTAAGTCTCTGGGGAAGTCAGGGGAGACCTTATTAGAGACTCTCCCTGAGTTGCTGGGATTGTCAGCCAATCAAAGTCGTTTATGATCACTAAGTGTTGCGTACTGTACATACCTGTATGGTCATACTTTTATACACCTGATAGCACAGCAGGAGGTTTGCTCACACCAGCATCACCACAAACACGAGTGTGCTGTGATGTCACAACAGCTACAGTCTCATTAGGCAATAAGAATTTTTTCCATGGGGTTATGAGCTGCAAGGATTTTGGTTGATTTACTTTTTCCCTTTATTTCTTCCTTTCCTCCCTTCCCCTCATCCCAGATATGACACCAGAGGCTCGTTTTTGCCTTTTCTTTCTCAAATAGCCTGTTAACTGACTTATATTTTTATTACTTAGCAGTCTAAGTAATAGACTCCTACCCAGAACACATTGAAAGAACTTCGTACATTTTATAAAGGTAAAATGTTAATCTGTTTCCATTGCTGTTGTGTTCTCTTTCTCATTATTATAAGACAATTTTAAAAATATTGGTCTTACTTCTGTAGCAGGAAATTGAAATATAAAGCACAGGGCCACCCGCCACCCATATTAAAAAATGAAACAATCTCATAGAGGTCGAGAATAGAATAGTGGTTCCCAGAGGCTGGGGAGAGTACGGAAGAGGGGCAGATGAGAGAGAGTGGTCGGTCAATGGGTACAAAGTCACGGTTAGATAGGAGGAATAAGTTATGGTGTTCTATTGCACAGTAGTGTGACTATGGTCAACACTGATGTATTTTTAATATATACTTCAAAATATCTAGAAGAAAGATTTTGAATGTTCACACCACAAAAAAAAGGTGATGGGAATGCTGATTATACATATGTACTTGTTTTGGTATGTATGTATTGAAACATCACACTGTACCCCATACATATGTATCAAGTGTCATTTAAAAAAAACATAAAACAAACAAAAAAATAGACACAAATAAAAGCAGTGCCTATGATGTTATCACCTCTAAGACAGCTCCCTCTCTTTTTTCCTGAATGGTTGCCTTCTCTGTAAACTCAGAGACATTCATCCCGTCTTTAGTCACTGTTTAGCCAAGCCACATGTACTTAGCTCTCATAATGTACCTCATAAATCAACCTCACAGCTCCTTAATAATTTTATTGCTCTTTTCTGAATTTCCTTCATATGTCCCTTTTCTGGGGCCCCAGGGAGCTGGTAGAACACAAGGTAATTTCCATTATATATGAGGCAGGCCAGCCCTATGTGATGTCCAGTTACATGGCTAATTTCAGCCACACCCTCTTGCTTTTCTGACAGATTCCCTGACTTCTTGCTTTTGCAGAAACAATGAGGGGCAGAGAAGAAGCGGTGCTGGGAGGTGAAACATTAAACGTATAATGTTTAGTGCTATCTCCTTTGGAAACACTTTCCTATTGCCCATATTTTTAAAAATTTTTATTTTTAAATGGATTTCTTAAAGAAAAGAAAACCCAGGAGATTAATTAAAAAGCAATTCAAGCTAGCAATTTGCTAGAAATGTGAGTTAATTCCTTCCATTAGCTAAGGACTTCCTTACACAGAAATGGGCTTTGTGGAAATCGAATAATTTTCTAAAAGTATCCTGAACTGAAGGGGAGTCTATCGAGCTTCTATGCCTGTCACACTCCCAGCTTCCAAGCACCAGCACTGCCCATCCCTGTGCTCAGCAGAAGAAAGTGGCCCTGAGCAGTTTTTTCTATATGAATTTTCTGAATTGTAGCAGCTCTGTAGAGTAAAACCAGTCTTGTTCCCTTGACCGGAACTGTTTGGACTAGGCACTGGTGCTGGAGACAAAAAGCACACATATATGGACTAGACATCAGACTAACCAATAATCTGTCAACGACGCTCCATATTGCATGGGGGTAGATCCAATTAATAAATGTTAGTGGCCAAGCACACAAAGAGAAAGGAAAGCAACATTGCTTGAATACAGGCAAGGTCCTGTAGAACTTCAAATAATTATGCCTAGAGAAAGAAAAAAAATTTAGATTTTTTTTTTTTTTTTTTTTTGAGACAGTGTCACACTGTGTTGTCTGGGTTATAGTGCCGTGGCGTCATCTTAGCTCACAGCAACCTCAAACTCTTGGGCTCAAGCGATCCTCCTACCTCAGCCTCCCGAGTAGCTGGGACTACAGGCATGTGCCACCATGCCCGGCTAGTTTTTTTCTATATATTTTTAGCTGTCCAATTAATTTCTTTCTATTTTTAGTAGAGACGAGGTCTCGCTCTTGCTCAGGCTGGTTTCCAACTCCTGAGCTCAAACAATCCACCTGCCTCGGCCTCCCAGAGTAGATTCTTTTTTTGAGAGAGTTCCTGTTGTCAAATAGTATCTTGGAGCCTAAAATGATCTCTCACCCAATTTCTGAATTTTCAGCAGCTTTTAGACTTCAGGAGTGGCGTGATCACAGAACTTTGTTGCATTTGACAATATGAATGTTGACAATGTCCAAGTCATTTATTGATAACTAACACTTCTGGCATCAATCAAAGATGAATAAGATGTTTTGTATCCTCAATTTATAACCTAATAGGAAAATGAGGTAAAAAATAACTATTGTGTGAGACAAAATGTGATATCTCCTGTAAAGAAACATAAGCAAAGTAGCATAGGTGCATAGAGGGGGGTGAAATCAACTTCTTTGCTGTAAGAACGTCAGTGTGATGGAGGCTGGGGAGGGAGTGCTGGGAAACATTGTAATTCCATGTTCATCATTTGTCCTTTCACTAAACCACATTGCTTTGGAGGCTAAATGACATTGAGTTGGATCAAGCATGGATAGAAATTTGAAACCTGGAACTGTGGGTTGAATAGAGACAGTGTGAACAAAGGCATAAGAATGGGAAAATTCAGGACTTGTTCAAGAAATGGTAAGGGGGTTTATCATTGCTTGGAATGGAGGAAGGTAGTTGGAGAAATCGTTGGAAAATAGACCATAGCTGCCAGCTGTTGGGAGATTCTAAATGATGAACTTTGAGTTTAGCAGTGTTTTTATCTATCTATCTATGTATCTATCATCTATTTATCTATCTATATCTACTGTCAAGGAATTGCATGATCACAACCATATGTAGGAATATTATTCTTCAGGATTTATGCTGATTGCAGTTGACACGTTTGCTGCAGCTTAGGGAGAGATAATGAGGACTCAAACCAGCAGAGTGGCAATGACAACGGAAAGAGGAGGTGGGAGGTGGAGTATTTGCCCTCATCGGTGCTCTGGCCGGATGTGAGAAGCCAGGGTAGTGCAGATATAACGCCAGGTTCTGACCCTGAATAACAATAGATTGTGGTAGTGTTTTGGTGGAAGCCAAATAGCTTCTGTGCTGAAAGACCTCTGCCATCAGACTGTCGGGTTCAAATAGATCTTGAACTCTTTACCTTACTGGCCTGTTTTTCAGCCTGTTTTTCTGTCTGTAGGATGGAAATGATACTACTTCTTCCTTCCTAGGATTGTTAGGCTAAATAAAACATACACAGCCCTTCTCAACTGGGTTCTGGGAGAGAATTAAGTCCTAATGCCTCGAGGCATCCATCAGAATGAATGCATTGATCTTTTCTGCACCTTCAGTGGCACTTATATATTACACACACCACGGGGAACCATGAGGCATCTCAGAAAAGAGAAAGTTAAGAGGGGCTTATTGTAAGATTTGGGCCTGGGCAGGTGATTTTCAGGACATTTCATGGAAGTTGAGTTCTGTTCTGGATTGAATACTGACAGGAAGCAAAAGCAATTTGATGATGATTGGTTATTTTCATGATCTTTATTGCAGAGGCAGGATAAACCAATCTCAGAGAGCTTTTTTTTTTTTTTTTTTTCTGGAGAAGAGGCAATAGTTTCTTGTGTTAGTTGGGATGGGGGAAGTTTGATCATTTTTGTGGCTGCAATATCTTTATTTTTATCTCTGCCGGACATGATTTTAAGTGGTCTTGTCATGAAGAGACCTTATCTGATTTTGTTATTCTGTGAAATTAAAAGTACAGAATTCACAACCTAGCAGGTATCAACAGATATTAGTAGTAAGGGCTGTTTTTTCTTCTCCTTACTGTTTCCTGTGAATAGGTTTGATTCTTTCTCAAATACTAGTAAAAGTGGAATGATCAAAGCAAAAGTTTGAGTAATTTATGGCTTTCAATACAAATTACCAATTTGCTTTCCAGAAGTGCGTTATCGATTTACTCTTCCCCTGGCAGTGTATGATAGTGGGTAAATGCTGGGAAGTTTCCGGAAAGCCAGTACCTTGAGTCGTTGGGGTGATTTGTGAGAGTGACTCAACCTTTGATCTGATCAGTCGGAACTTTTAGTGGTCTGCCTACCTGGTTCTCCTTCATTAGTTTTCAAATTTGCACACCATCTATTGACTTTGTTCTCTGGCAGATGAGGGTTTACAGTTCTTACATCACATCCCCAACATACCCCTGTGCTTCACTCTGGCCACATTCGACGGTCACACAAGGAGGAGCCATTCACATTCCTCCCTTCCCACATACTCTTCTCTTCTTCCCTCAGTGGCTTTCTGGAATTTACCCAGCATTTACCCATTCTGGGACCCACTTTTCTTCTTGTTCTCCACTCCTGGCCATTTTGGTCTCCTCATGTTGCTAATCATGAATTGGTATGGTTGCTACCTTCAGATCATCTTGCTCTTCAGTTTAAGTGAACAACAAGATGTACTAATCAGACCTCTACTCTTTTCCATTGTCTTTCAGGATTCTCCAGAGTGGAGTGGAACTTTGAAAATTCCTTCTTGCTGGTGCTAGCCTGTGTATGCCAGGTTATCTTCAAACCAACTAGAGCAGTGGCTCTCAAAAATTTTTCACCGTGAACCAATATGCATAAATGCATGTTCACATGTACACATACCAGCCCCCACATTCACATAAGTACATGTTACATGCACATGTAACGTATCATCGGAACAAAAGTCTCACAAAACAAACATGTCTTTACTACATGCCTTGTATTCAGATAATTGTTGTACTAGTTTCCTTCATTTAAAAAAAGATGCTTGCCATGGCCCCCTAAATTAATGTTTTAACTTAGTAACAGAGGAGTGTCTCCTTGGTGAGGGTTGGTAAGTTTTAACATGTAAGTCCATTCCTTCATTTCTATTTTCTTCATATTAAAATTTCTTCCTTTTGTGGATACCAAGCAATTTCAACTTGTTTGGTACAGCCCAACTCCGAGTTTAGTTATTCATTACTCACCCTAGCTGCCTAAGCTACAATGCTGAATTCAGAGTCCCTGGCAAATTCATCCAGAACCACAACATTCAGCCTGATCTAAAATGATTTTTTCTTCCTCCTTAATTGGGTACTTTGAACATCCATTCTCATGATTACAGCCCCATATTTTTACCCAAAGCTTAGCAATTGTTCATTGTAAACTTAAACCCCATTCTTCTGGACTTGATTTTCTTAACCCAAATATGCTGGCATCTGACTCTTAGGAATAGGGGTTCACAGCAAGAAAAGAACTGGACATCCTGGGCGAGGCTGGAATCTGAGGCAGAAGAGAGGACCTGCCTTCATTCAGGTTAGCACACAGGTGGAGGAGCTCCTCCGTCGATAGGGGGTTCGAAGAGGGATCCAGAGATCCCATGAGCCCCATGAGCTCCTGAGTCTTCCCATTTCCAATTCCACTTATTAGCTTCCGGCACTTCCCTTGTCTCCAGGATCCTGCTAAGTCTCTGATATTGACTCCATGGAGAAAAAAATTAGATTTTGTTTTGGTTGTCTCAGGCTTGCAGATAAAAGAGGTGAAATTCTGTCAGCTCTCTTAAGAAGTTGCCCCATCCATCCTCTGCTATTCCCTCAGTGCCACACAAAATGGAAAGTTTCCCCAAAAGTAGATTGGAAAGTACAATATTGATATAGAAAAATGTTTATTGTTTGTATTCTGTGAATAGTTTTCTAGTGTGTTATTTGCTTTCAACTTAATTATGGTGATTTTTGATGTACAGAATTTAGAATTTATGTCAGCAAATACACAGATATTTCCTTTGTTTTTTCCTTGAGTAATTCTTTTAATTACTTGACACAATTTTAAATATTTTAACTAAAGATATTATGATTTTTTAAAGTTAGTTTTTGTGAAGTAAAATTATATTAGTTTGTAATGTCAAGTGCTTTGTAATTATAAGGAAAAATGTAATCTTTTGTTCTATTCTTTGCTACCCAACATTAATTTTTATTTTCTAGAGTCAAATATTTAAAAATGTTTTAGCTATGTTTATCTTCACATTTGTATCTTTTAATACTATATCCTTAAATGTAACTTATACTACTACTACTTGCTTTTTCAAATTTGCATATTATCCATTGGTTTTCTTTTTTGGCAGATGAAGGTTTAGCTTTTTTACATCACATCTGCATATACTCCTATGTTTCCCTCTCTCCCACGTACTTTTCCTTTCCTCATTTTCCAATTTTCATCACAATTTCTGTGTAAATAAATACAATTTACATTGTTTGACTACATTAATGGGAGTTTCAGTTGACAATGTACTATAAATACATTTTCTTTCTTATAAAACTTTGTTTTTCCTGGAGTTATTAATTGTTTCATTTTTTTGTTTCTCATTTTTCTTTGTACCCATTAGTAGTTAAGCTTCAAATTTTATAATCACATTATAAAATAACACAGAAATGGCCAGAAACTTCAGATAAATCAGATAAACAGCAAGTTTCCTTTTCTTTCCTCCTGGCTACATCTTGCCTGGGGCCCTGCAACCTGTTATTCCAAAGGGAAGTGGTACTTTCCAGATGTGCTTATTTATCAGTTGTTATACTGAGAGCTCCCTGTACCTGGGAACGCCCGTTGCCACATTGCAGTGTTGAATTGCCATTTCATAACTTCCAGGTATTACTTTTTTATAGTTAACTTCCTTGTTTCGGTGGAGTACCTCATCCAATACATTCCATATGAAGGATGCATGAAAAGTAGACTTTTGGAGACAATGTATATCTTAAAATGTCCTTATTTAACTATAATTCCTGATTAATAATTTGCTGAGCATATGATACTAGATTGGAAATTATTTACTCTTTGTAATTTGAAGCCCTTGCTCTATTATCTTCCAGATTCTAGTCTTGCTCTTGAAAAATTCAAATGACATCTCCCCAGTCCTTTCTATGTGATATATTTCTTCCCTAAAAGCTTTTGAAAACTTATCTTAAACCTAGTTTTCTAAAATTTCATGAAGCCATGATTTGCTTGCTCTCACTCTCTGTCTCTGCTTGCCTTGTTCCATTTGCTGTATTTCGGGCACTTGGTGTTCCTTCAATTTAGAGATATTTTTTATATTATTTGATAACTTACTTTTCTTCATTTTCTTCTGTCTTCTTTTTATGGACAATTTTAAAGCTTAATATAAAATCTCCTAAACTGGTGATCAAATTTAAAAAATACTTTCTAGCCTAGTTTTCATCTGTTAGTATTTTTGTTTTACTTTCTAGAAAGCTTATGCCTGATTTTCTATACAAAATCTTTTACTAAATTTTTAAAAAGTCAGATTTATTGAGGTAGCTTTATGTGTAGTAACAGTTACCCTTTTTAACACACAACTCTATGTCTTTCGACAAAAGTAATCATTCCTATAATCAAGTTATAAATCAGTTTCATCACACCCTAAAATTCTTTCATATATCTTTGCAGTCAGCTCCTTCCACAAGCAGCCCCTGACAACTACTGATCTGTTTTGTGTCCCTGTAGATTTACTTCTTCCAAAATGTCATTGAAATAGTTTTCAGAATGTTCAGGTAACTGCTTTTTATATTCTGTGCAAAATTTGTAGCTGTAATAAGTGAGAGAAAAAAGCTGATAGACTTTCTCTGTGTTGGCTGTTTTTTTCTGCATTTATTAAAATCATCATATAATTTTTCTTCTTTAGTCAGTAGATATGGTGAATTATACTGATTGATTTTCAAATGTTGAACCAGCCTTGAATTCAGAGATAAACCTCATCTGGTCATAATATATTATACTTTGCTGGATTCATTTTGCCAGTTTTTGTTGAGGATTTTCATGACTATATTGTATTTTTCTTATTCTAAGTTAATTCTTTTTCTGGTTTTAGTATAAGAATAATGCTAACCTCAGAATATGAATTGGGAAGAATTCTCTTACTCCTCTATTTTCTGGAAGAGTTTGTGCAGAATTGGTATTATTTATCTCATAAATGTTTGGTAGAATTCACCAGTAAAGCCACCTGAACTTGGAGTTTTCTTTGAGGGAAAATTTTAAATTGCAAATTTATTTTAAAAAATTAGATGTAGGAATATTCAGATTATTTAGTTTTTTTCAGTGAGCTTGAGTAGTTTGTGTCTTTCAATGAATTTGTTCATTTAAGTTGTTAAATTTGTGGGCACAAAGTTGTTCATAATATTCCTTTACTATCTATTATTGTCTCTAGAACCTGTGGTGATGCCTCTCCTTTCATACCTGGCATTGGTATTGTTTCTTATCTCTTTATGAATCATTCTAGCTAAAAGTTTATCAATTTTATTGATGTTTTCAAAGTTCTAATTGTTGAATTCATTTATTCTTCTCTATTTTTTCCAATTTTCAAGTTCATTGATTTCTGTTCTTTTCCTTACTATTCTTTGCATCTGCTTGCTTTTTCTTTATTTTTGCCCTTCGTTTTCTGATTTCTTAAGGTAGAGGCTTAGGTTTTTAAATCTCAGACCTTTATTATATATACGAATAAACTTTGAAATTTGCATTGAGATATAATCATAATAAAATATTATCATAAAATTACTATTTACACAACATTATCTTTGATGAGGCTTCAAGGGTAACCTCTGGTCCTTATGTCTTGACTTTCCTCTTCTTGCATTCTTCACTTTGATTTATTTTGTAGTCTATGGAGTGCAGTCCCAAATAATTTTTTCAGAAGGTGTAGATGAATTGTATACCTGCTTAGGGTCCTTTCGACATGAAGAAATTTTCTACAGTTGAAGAGCAACTTGGCTGGACACAGAATTCCTGGGTGACAAATTTTTCACCTTAGATAATGACATATTTATTAATAGTTAGAGCTGCTTTGAGCACTAACCACATATTGGCTCATTTAATTCTTCTGTCAGACAGCTCTTATCCTTATCCCTAGTTTGAAAACGGTGTAACAAAAGGACAGGAAGTTTAAGTAACCTTGCCAAAGGTAAAATAAGCAGCAAGTGGAGTCAGAATTTGTACCCAGCCAGTTTCGTTTCAAAGTCTATTCTCATAACCCCTACACCGTATGGTTCATTCGGTAGTCATTTGCAGATTATTGTCTCTTAGATATTTATAGATGTTGATTCATTGTCTTTTGTCTTTTAGGATTATAGAAAATTCCACTCAGAGAAGTCATTTTTCTTCTTTGGCAGGTAATTTGTTTGTTTCTTCTTTGTGTCTGGATGCAATACCAAACTGTTGGTCTCTGTGCCTTGTATGTTGAACCATCTTTTCTGTCTGTTTGGACTTAATTCATCCCAGAAAAGTTGTCTTCTAATGTTTCATTCATTTTATTGTTTCTGCAGTGTTGTCTCCTTTTGGGTATTCCTATGAATATAGGTAGCGTATCTCGGATCTGTACTTCACTCGTACCTTTGTATAACAAACACTCATTGATTTGTGTGTGACAAACACCGTGTGCCAAGCACTGTGAATACAGTGATGATTAAAACATGTTCACTAACCTATTAGTTTTACAGACTCATTAGGGGAGACATATCTTAAAAAATAATGAAAGGAACACTGCTTTAATTATAAATGTCATGCCATCTAATGCAAAATCTCAGTGATGAGCAGACTTTAGTCAGTTGCAAGAACAGAAGGGTATGTCAGGCAGAGGGGGTGGAATGAATGAAGACTTGGAGCAGGACAGACTTGGTGAGCTCTAGAGTGGCTAAAGGGCAACAAGCAAAGGGAAGACTATTGTAAAATGAAGCTGTCCATATAGTTAGGAGCTAGAAAATATGGGTCTGTGTGGCCTTATTAAACCTTTTGCTTTTTAACAAAGGGAAGCTGTTGAAAGCTTTTACATAGCGGAATGATCTCCAAATAACCAACTTGGGAATTGACTGGACAGAGTACAAGGGCATGTAAGGAGACCGGTCAGAAGGCTGTTACAGTTGTCCAGCTAAGAGATAATGATGCCTTGGACCAGAATCTGGTAGTGGAGAAGGAGAGAAGAGAAAACATTTTAGAAACAATTGCAAAGTAAATATTTTGTATTTACGATTTTTAGTAGAAGTGACAGGAACCAACCAAAACCAGCAGAGCAAACCTAATCATAAGATTACAGGAATGCCTCTAAGGAAATGAAGGCATATAGCTGAGACTTAGAAAGTACTCAGAACCAAGAAATGGAAACTTTTAGGAAATTCATGCAGAAATTTCCTTTTATTTCTGATCCTTTTTCTAAATTTTCATGGCCTTCTTCTCTATCTAAGCATATTGGCTTAATCCATTACATGTAAATATGGTAGAAGATGGCCATAGCAGATCTCCAAAATTTATACTTCTCTTCCATTTAAAAGAAAGCATGCAAAACTGCATTCATAATTCCTTAGTTTCAATTCTAATTTCTTAATAGCATGAACCAGGTTAGTCCAATTTGAGTCTTTATAAGTAAGTGCATTCAGGAGGAAGTTTTATGGTAGAAATAAGATTCTGGGGACGTATCACACTGCATGGGGAAAGGATTGAAGTTAGGAGTATACATGAGGAAGTGAGTGTCTAATGATTTCTATTTTCTCATGGAGAACTAGATGAGGTAGATTGCTGGGAGTAAGAAAAGGTGGTAGAGTCGAAGATTTCAGGAGACTGGTAAAAATGTGAAATTGCAATTGCAGAAAGAGAGAAACTGAGTAGAGAAACTTTGTGTGACCCTGTGCAGCATTGAGAGCCCAGCTGGGATTAACAACCTGGAATTTGTGGTGGTACAAATCCACAAATTGACAGAGATAGAAAAGGCTTAAGTATTAGATGATAAGCATGATGGACCATGGATATTAAGGATGAGGAAAAAAAAAGGATGAGAAGAAGTGTAAAGAGAGGAGACTTACGAGTACAGAGAAAGCAGAAAGAACAGCATGTGGGAGTGCCTTGAGGCAGGAGGGCTTTGATGGGTTTGCGGCACCAGGAGAAGTCTATGAGTAGGTACACGGTGTTTGTAGGCTGGAATCACAGTTGGCTTTTCTTCAACTCAGCACCTAGCATAGCCCCTCTAGTGCCCAATCTAACATCTGCATATAATAAGTGTTCATTAAATAGGTGTTGAATTAATCTTGGTTTATCTGTGTTATCTCTAGCAATTTTCCTTCAAATTTTCTGTCCTCTAGATGGCATCTTTCTATTGTTGACAGAGGCGATGCAGCCTTTTAATCTTTTTTTTAATATGAGAAATTTACCTAAATATTATGGGCCTCAATTTTCTCATCTGTAAAATATGGCTGTAATAATAATGCCTATCTTTTAGGCAGTGTGAGATTTAATCAAGTAAAATATGTAAAGCACTCAGCTTCTGTCTTAGTTGTTAATCAGTACCTATTACCTAATATAATTATTAATTTTATGGTTGTTATGGGCATTAATTCAGCTTTTGAGATTACCTGTGTTCATGCCATTTTCTTTCCCAGAAATCTTTTGATTTTTATTAGATACTGGCAATTTTGAGGGCATAAGTCGCTCATCCTAGTTGTACCCTGAGTTCTCCTTTGAGAAACTAGCCCTTCCTAATTCTCAGTCCAAGTGCTTTGAGTGGTATGATTAGCCCAGTGACAGGGTAGCAACCCCAGAGGCTCATGAAACACCCATATTTCATCCCCCCAATCTTAGTGTGTTAGGGAGTCTGATAAGAGTTAATAAAATGTACGATAATTTAGGATTTTTGAAAAAAAAAATCCTAGAGCTTTGTCTCTTCTCTGTGGAAACTCTAAGAGGAGTCCATCACATTTCCCCACCATAGTGTGAGGTGACTGTATCTATGGAAGCCATTGTTACTACAAGGAGAGCTGAGAAAGCCTTGGTGGGGGGAGCCTGAGTGAGGACCAAACAGAGAACAGAGCTGAGAGGTACTTAAGAATTGAGTTCTGAATATTATCTTTTGAGCCGCTAGATTAAACCCACCTGAAGCTAGTTATATTTCAGATCTTTCCCATCATGTGAACTAACGCATTTCATTTAAACTATTTTAAGTTTAAACTATTTATTTAAACTAGTTTAGGTTGGGATTTTGTTATTTATAATATGCAATCCTAATGGATATGCAATTTTCATTGAGAATGTGATTTCTTTACCGTATGTTAAATATATATTGACAGAAATAGAATTATTCTTTCAATAATCTCATCTAGAAATTTCTTTACTGAATAATCAATAGATATTATGCCATTAACACTATGTATATTCATCTTTTTCCAGTATAAATCAAACTGTAGGACAATATAGTCTTGGAAAATCTATGTCTCTCTTTTAATAATTATGCTGTGATTCTCACAGGCTATCACTAGGTAAATTATTACTTCATACAAATTAGTTTTTATTCTACGGCTTATTTCACCTTTTAATGTAAAACAAGAACATTACAGAAATCTATTTTATTAACTCATTCTAAAGCTGAGTTCAACATTTTACTATTTAATATCTATTATTTAATTTCCGTATTTCCATTATATTAAAATTTTAAGAGATCATGGCTTTTATTACTCACAAGGGAAGATTTGAAGTGGAAGGAATTTTGAATCAGACAGAACTGGGTTCCAATCTCAGCTCTGCTACTTGCTAGCTCAGTAACAGAACTTGGACTAGTTCTTTAACTCTGAGCCTCAGAGTTTTTCAGATTGGGAATGATAATATATCCTCCCACAGAAATATGCAGACAGCACAGGCAAAGCTCCTAGTGTGTATTAAGACACTTAAAAGCTCATTTAGATTTGTCCCCAAAGATGTTGACTGTGAAAGCATGCCAAACAGATGTATTGTTCTTTGAATTAAACATATTAAATGTTTTTTCTTATTCTAGATTCTAAACTAGATTCTAAACACTCAGTGGGAAGGAGCTAATTGTATTTAGATTAGCTATTGTTCAATGCTAACTTGATGTCAGGTTTATGCATTACTTCAAATAGCATATCTGTGCATGATTGTAGGAATACCTGTATTTCTTAGCCCACTATACATTTAGAATTATGAGGAACATAGAAAGCCATTAAATCCCTCTCCTGACCGTAATATCCATACATCAGTTTATTTATATATTGTTCTAGTTTTTTCTGGAGAGCTCCATGTTGCTTCACGTTATTTTGTGTTGCTGACTGTGTAGCTCATAATAAGGAAATTGAAAAAATATGTGTGCAATCATGCTGCAAACTGTGACCCATCCGTTTAATATGAGCTGAGAGAGAAGTAGCTCACCCTTAGTTTAATTCTTAGTTTTGAAGCGTTCTCAACATTTGGATCCCAAGTCTGAAGGAAGAGTTTTGTTCTTCATGATTTTTTTTTTTTTGTATAAATGTCTTGAATGGTTTTCATGTAAAACAAATGTTGCTTTTCTCCTTGATGCCAGTTCTAACTTTGACAATGAGAAACCATTTCAAATCTCCCAGTTACATACTTTGCCCAGTGGCCTCATGGCCATGACCTTTTCATGCCAGTTGGATCCTTCCTTGGTTCCCAGCTGGAGAGTGAGCCGGAGTAGCTAAGAAACCTCTTTAAACAGAGAGATAAACATATTCAAGTTTGAATTTCTCTCAATACTAGTATAATTATGCGAATGACTTAGCTATTCTTTTTATTGTGCAAGTTGAATTCAGGAGGGAGAAATAAGGTTTTGAAAGTTAATGAAGACAGAAGTAGACAAACAGGAACACTATCGTCTGAAATGTCTCTTTTTTTGTCATGGTAGTTCCAATTTATGACTGTCAGTCAGGATGGCACAGTGATTAAAAACATGGGCTGTGGTGTCTTCTGGGTTTGAATCCAGATCTGCTACTTAATAACTGTGTGATGTTGGGAAAGGACTAAGCCTCTTTGTGTACCTCTGTGAAATGGAGAAAACAAACAGGACCTTCTTCATGGGTTCTTGTGAGGAGAGGAAAAGATGAATAAAATAAAAGCACTTATAACAGTGCCTGACATACTGTAAATGCTCAAAAAATGTTAGTTTGGGTTACAATTGTGTTTCTGGGTATTTAATTTAACTATATTGTGAACAGATATTTCATATAAGTAAATTCAAAATATGTTGACTAAGTATAAGGCAAACATAACTTTAGCTTTCTAGCAAATTTGGTCATGTGGAAATCAGTGAGGAGCTATTTCATATTAATTTATATTAATTGAAATGAGAAGAGTTGAATCTCACATAAATTTTATGGAAATCTTTACTTCAGAAATTTCCTTATAAGCATAGAAAAAAAGGCACTTTATAAACAGAGCCTAAAGGAGAAAGGCACAAAAGCATTTTGACTTCCGAAGCAGTGCTTCTGTTATTCCCCTTTAAATGGAGTCCTATGCCCTGCTTGAGCTATTCCAGTTCTCTCCTCACCTCTTTTCTTAACTAAGATTCTTGAAAGAATCCATCTCTGCTTGAGGTTACAGTTTATGACCTACAGTTTTCTCCTGGATGCCACATAACCTCATTTTACTGTTTCCCCATCGCTGGTCTTGTGGAAGCCATTGGAAAGCCTGGAACTGTCAATAAAACCCCAAAAATTCTTCTTAGTCTTTACCGATTGACTCTTTAGAGCATCAGGCAATGTTTTCTTTTCCTTTCTTCTTGAAGCTTTTCTCCTCCCTTGGCTTCCTTATCTCTGCTTTCCCCCTACATTTCCCTGTGCTTCTTAATCTTTATAGATATCTTTTTGCAGCTATTTTTTTCAATTATCTTACTCTTCAAGATTTGTCTCTCAAACACACTGGTACACTCCCTGCTTGGTTAATTTGATTCAAGCCAAAAATCTCAGGTACCACCTAAATTGTCTCAATTTATGTTTCTCAGTTTATGTCTCAATCATTTATATTTCTGTCTCTTTGATATCATAGTGCCTCATAAAAATCTCAGGGTCAGTGTGACCCAAACTAAAACTCATTATTTTTCTTCCTACCCCAAAGTTACTTCTAAATAATTCTCACGTAAGTGTACGATTCTATTGTCAATATGCTCATCTAAGTCAGAAACTTTGAAATATACTAATCTTTTTTTTCCTCCACATCTCCCAGTATTTCTCAGTGGTTCCCAAGGCCGATTGAATGTACCTTTTGAATGACTTGACCCTATCCATTTCTTCACGTTCACAATTCTACTACTTAGTTTCAGTTTTTCTCATTTTTTGCTTACTAAAACCTAGATTGTAGGGCAAGGAAGGAATATAAAGGTACCTAAAGAATATTGAATTCTCAGAGAAAAAGAAACCTAGATAAGTAAAATCTTTACTATAACATGGGGAAATAGTGTGGTAAATTGGCATCTGATTGTCTGAGAAATTTTGCAAAAGCATGAAATCCAAGGTGACTGATTACTGAAATGTGATATTCCAAAGGTCAGATGATAATTTAGAGAAGATCGTAGTGTCTGAATATTCCCGAGGGATTGTCAGCTCTACTGAATACCCGTGCCGTTCAATTGTCTCCACTTAATTAATTTAAAAAGTGTTTATTAACTATGCACTAAAAATTTGGCAGGGACATATGCAGAGCCGAACTCATCATCTTGCTCCCAGACCATCCTCCTTTCTTTTTTCCCTGTCTTGATGAGTGGTATCCATAGATCACCATCCTCCCTCTCCAGGGACCTTGACATCTTCCCTACCCTCCCATCCCAGAATGCTCACCTTGATTTCCCATTACCCACAGCTTAGGTCAAGGCTTGCCATTCATTTTCTTGTGAGCAGCAGTCAGATTTTTGTTAATATTGAATCTTTAGCACTCCACTGGACATTTACTATTTTTGAATAAATGTTTGTTGATTTGCATTTTAAAATCCTAAACATTGTCATCTGTGGTCTGAACTATTCCAGTAACCTTCTAACTGGACTTAATACCACTAGCATTTTTTTTCCCTGTTCAACTCATCCTTTATGTTGCTAGCACAGTTACCTACCTAAAAACTGAATAAAGTCTGTCCTTTCCTATACCGGTTCTCAACAGCCTCAAGCTTCAATATGCTTCCCCTGCCGTCCCAGGCCTTTTATAAGCTGGCTCCAATTTACACCACGGTCACATTCCTTGCCACTTTCCTTTCCGCATCATATGCCCCAATTACTTCTTGCTATTCCTCAAATAAGCTGGGCCTCCCTTCAGGTGTTTTCGTACAAGTTGTTCCCTTTGCAAGGAGGCTCTTCTCCCTTAGTCCACCTGGCAAATTTCTCTTGCACTCACAGGTCATCTAGGCAGCTGGCCTTTCCTTCATGGCCCTGTGTTATACCTCTTTGGTGTTTTAATAACTCATTCCTGTCTATTTACCCCACACTTTTTGAACAGCCAGAAGGCATGAATTTTGATTTGAGTCACTTGAGAATTCTCCAAGCTTCTCATACAGTGGGTGTGTGGTTGTCCCCAGTAAAGATTTATTAAATGGATAATCAAATTCTAAGCTGACATTCTATTTTAAGTTATGCACATATTTTAATATCTTACACAACATGCATAAGTACATTTTTACAGTTTTGTTTTTATCTTTAGTCAGAGAGAGATTTTTATGTGAGCTCTACAGAAAAAATTAAGAAGCATTGCACAAGATTTCAACTGAGATATTTAGTGGCCCTGTTAGCTAGGCACTCTAGGCTCTGAATGAAAGAAAAAAGAGAGAGAGAGAGAGAAAGGGAGGAAGGAAGGAATGAAAGAAAGAGAGAAAGAGGGGAAGAAAAGGAGAGAGAGAGAGAAGAAAGGAAGAAAGAAAGAAAAAAAAAGAAAGAAAGAAAGGAAAGAAGGAAAAAAAGAAAGAGAGAGGGAGGGAGGGGGGAGGGAAGCAGAGAGGGAGATAGAGATATCGATCAAACAAAAATGATAGACTAACATAGGCGTAAATGTGACTTGGCCCCAATAAATAAGACCTTTTATTGTGAAAGTTCTGAGTTGTTTTCTCCTCAGGGGTCATTCCATCATGGCCTTCCCCACTTTTTCATCGGTAACTTCAACTTTCCCTGACCAATCAGCATGATTAATTCATTACTAAGAATACTTCTTTGGCTTCTATTCTGTTTTTTGCTCTGCTCTTTCCCTTGTCAGAATGGTTTACCCCTGTAGTCATCCTTATTTACCAAAATTCCACCTAGTGCTCAAGATGTCACCTCCTCCAGGAAGACTTTCCTGATCCTCCCACTGAGTGAAGATTTCCTTTCCTCTTAACTTCTCTAATCCTTTTACCCCTTTCTGACACTTGTCACAACATGCTCCAGGCCTCTCTCACCTACTGGAGTTTAAGCTTCTTAAAGGCAGGAGAAGCCTTTTATGTCTATCCTCCCTTCCTTCTCTCAGCAGTGCTTAGTACAGTTTTCACATTCAGTGTGTGTTTGCAACATAAAATTGAAATGGATAAGGGCCTCTTTGGCACTGATAAGTTTCTTGGGGTTTGAACTATCAGATACATACATGTCTCTGCCTTGATCTGTGCTAAATTTTATGGAATGTTCCTGCCTCCTTTCTACTATTTCCTAGAAATCTGTGTTTTCAGAGTTACTCAACAACACAGATTATTAAAATAACAAAAAGAATAATTGTAAAGATCTTTAGTTACCTCCAGACTACATAGCCCTGAAACATTATCATGTTAAGAGGCAACAAGTTGTGTTGTTGGGAGCACAGACTCTGGTTCTAGATCTGCTTGGGTCCAGATCCTGGCTCTGCCACTTATAAGCCGTTTGACCTGAGTAAGCTCCTTAGCACATCTGTTCCTCATGTTTGGTATCTATAAAACAGGGATGATAACAGTATCTACCTCATGAGGTTGATGTGAGAATGAAATGAATTAATATATTTAAAGTGCTTAGGATAGTATCTCGCACATAGTTAGTGCTCAATTGATTTTAACTATTACTTTCCTATTATTATTATTTTCTCTCAGTCGTATATGTCTGCCCCCTCCCAAAAGCATGAACTTTTAAACAGTCAACACTGTGTTTTCTTGGTCTTTGTGTTTCAAGAGACCAGCACAGTGCCTGGTACAGAGTAAACACCAAAAGAGAAGAAGCTAGAAGAAAATTCCTCCTTGCCCTAGAGGTGAACCTGAACTTGCTTGCTCCCTGCCATGGGTATCCAAATAATTTTCTTTTCCTACTCCCATCAGCCCATATTTAACCCTGCTGGTTTTCATTTATTTTATAATTCAATCATAATGAATTTTAAAATCCATTCTAACTTCCAAGGATCTCCAGAGACTTGTTTCATCAGTCTGACATCACATTCATTTACATTTCTTATTTTTTCATGTCCTTGTATGAGGTCTAAGAATTGTTTCAATAAAACACTTTTAAGATTGCATTACGCATGCCGTGTGCTATTTATTCCTGGCTACATGTTCAAATTAGCAAGCAAGAAATTGCTAATGCCCTGATCAACTATTACATACTGTAATGTTATATCTGTTATAATTAAAAAAAATTGGATCTGGATTATTATTTTGTAACAATCTCAGCTAGTATTTATTTAAAATAAAAATCCCACAGCCAATTCAAGTTCAGAGAGATGTTCAGAGAGATGCTCTCCCAAGATGGCAAGTTCTTCCGTGGCCCCCATGATAAATAATCTTCTGTCTTCTGTTCCAGGAGGAGTGAACATATTACTTCTAAAGGCCTCTTCTTACTTTGCTGGTCAATTATAATAGGTAGGAAATTATTTCTTACATTGCTTTCAAAAACAACATGGCAAATCACCATCTACCATGATGGCCTTCAAATATTTGAAAATAGGTATTTTATTTCCCGACATGTTATCAATCAACAGATTGTACAGATGGAGGTCAAGAATGTTTAGACCTGGAAGGCACATAAATATAATTTAATCTTTTTATTTTGTAGGTAAAGAAATAAAAAATGAGAGGTTTGGTAAGTTGTCCAATGTTATCCATTTGTTCATTCAAGTATTGTGTACTCAGTAATCAGCTTAAGAAATTTACATTTTATAATTTATTATAACATATGCCTATCCATTCTCCTCCCTCTGTCCCCAGGCTACCATAGCCTATATGATATATGTTATTTAACATTCGAACATACTGTATCACTTAGTGTTGCAGGAGGGAAGGAAGTGGAAGCACTTTGAGGGATGTGGAATAGGGCATTTATGATGGAGATTAGGTCTTATATGGTCGTAGGAGCTGCCAAAGAAGTGGCAGACTATTGTCTCTGCATCTGGTTGTGGGTCTGAAGTCATTATGCATTAGCAGGGCCAGCAGTTAAGAAGACAAGATGGACATGGAGTGGGGCAAATGAGGACAGATTGGAACATACATCAGTTTCTCAGTGCCTCCAACCTCAACGATGAGGGTGAC